>JANSTQ010062223.1:0-15090 GCA_026167885.1 Bergia puertoricense | reverse complement strand
GCCCACTCCACCAAATAGCATCCGGTAAACGGTTGATGCTCCATTTGACTTATCTTTCTTACAAAGGTGATGGATGAGATTTTCCCTTCATAAGAAGAGCGATTCGCATGGAAGGCGGTGAGTTCTCCGGACGTGGTGTCATAACTAGCCCCAAGATACTCAAGGCTCATAAACTCCGGGTGCACTATTCCAATCTCGGGGATCCTGTCTCCACGTGGTGTCTCTATATAGCTGAAGCCCTTGAAAGGAACCATGAACGGTATGTGCTTCTCCAAGCTGGTGGGTCTAAAGAGGTAGGGTCTGCGATATTTAGCTGAGGCGTTCGTGGCCCTTTTGAGACACTTGGCTGCAACGTCGCCGAAACAAAATATAGCTGGGGTTTCGTACCAACCTATGAAATCAATGTAAAACGAGAAAATTTGACTTACAGGTTAACTCAATTGTATCTGTGTTACATTGGTTTGGATATTTTCTATACTTTACAATAAACGAGTAGGAGGACCTATGGTAATCAGAACAGCAATAACACCACTCAGGTAGTTAAGGATAAACTGACTCAAATTTTCCAAAATAAGTAATATCTTTACAGAAAAAAACATTCATAATACAGATAACATCTTTAACTTTAACTTTTTGAAAGTTATCAGTTAATATATTTTTATATTTGAATGTATGTTTGAATATATATATATATATATATATATATACAAGAACGGTTTTGAAGGTGTTATATATTGGTTGTTTTGAGGCTTTAGAATTGTGATGTCTTCCATGATTGAAATTTAATTCTATCCATCCTTGAAATTACTAATACTAAGCGTAGAGTTAACAAAATTGTAAAAACAGTCTCGCCAAAACTTTCCCCCTTCAAATTAAAGCTGTTTATTATAAAGGAATGAGAGACCTTTTTTAACGGTTTACAAACGTTCTGGTGCCATGACGTCACAACTACCGCCCTTGCAAAACGGCTGGTACCATTCCATTCATCATACATAGATTGCCCAAACAAATGACGGTTTATCATAGTTTGCAAGAAATCTTCACGGTTTACCACATATTTACTCATATTTTTTTCGGTAAACCGTGGGCAAACTCCATAAATCAACAAAAGTTTCATTTTAGTTTGATTATGAATATTGTCATTCATCCAGCTGGTGTAGACGGGGGGTCAAGGAAGCGATATGGGAGAGGATAGAGAACCCATCTCTAAACAGGAAAGGGGGACTCAGGCACGGACTGTCTCATGCGTGGGATCGCGCGCTCATGGGCGTTAAGGGCAGTATGTCACGTGACATAGTTGTGTCACGTGATAAGACGGCAGTTGCCTGATGAAGACCATGTGAGATGGTCGCAACGTCGCTCGTTGCGTAATACATTCTTTCTTATTCCAGTAAGCGATTTATTCTAATTTTTACTATCATTCTAGTTATTCGTGAGCAAGGACGGCTAAGTATACCCTATTTTTATTAACCATATATACAGGTCTTAAATTTCTGGCTTTTATGAAATAGTCTCGATATGGTTTGCAGTTAAGCCTCGCTGAGAGGTCGTGCTCGTAAACTGGTAGATGTAGAAGTAATCAAAAGTTGGTTGTTGTGATGGCCCATAGCAATACTGGTTCATTGACAAGCAAACTCTGAGCTAACCAGCCGGTGACTCGGACGAGGTCTGTCCGTCACACTGTTGGCTTTACTCCAAAATGGAACGATCAAGAAAAGGCTCTCAATAAATTTGGTCGCGAAGTGGGTATGTCATTTGTTAAGTCTTGGGTATTTGGGGCCTTTTTTGACAAATACTTCATCGCATATCTGCATTTCTTGAACCGTTAATCAATTGGCCGTAACAAAATAGATGGCTACTGGTACATTTACCCATAATTCTTAGAACGCAAAAAAACCTTAGCATGCTCATAAAAACGTACAGAAAGAATCTAAAAACTTCAAACTTAGCATATACAATGTTGTTAGTGCATGGACAAGTTTCTTAAAACAATGGTCTTCCATGTTCACCTATTCGCTGCGTTAGGCTCGCAAGGCCGATTGTGGTCACATGTGCAGCCGCCATCTTTTTCGGTATGGTGGATTGCATTGAGGCCAAGAGCTTCAAAATAAACATTTCTATAGCTATTTTCTGTCATGGAACGAAAAAGGCGTCCCTGAAAATGCTTTTTTCTAGGCTGGACTGGTTCTACCAATGAAAGAAGTGTTTAGTGAGGATGGGAAGAGGTTTATTTATTTACTGTAGACATTGTTATCCTGACTTGGAAGGACTTACACAAATTTTATGTCTGTCAAAAAAGTTGTACTGAAACGTTTGCAAACGTTTACTTCTTTTTTTTAAAAAAGCGCTACCCAAAAAAAGTCTTTTGAAAAAACGGTGCCAAAGCTTTGTCCAGCTTTGTCATGAAGAATTTGTTATCCAATAATTTTCACAACAACAGAAAATGGTGGTCAGTGAGAATAGCCCATTTCCGAATTACGCTTCAATTCAAGTAAACAATAACTTGAAGTCGAGGGCAGGTGCTAAGAAATACAGCAAATGTATGGCAACTTGGCACCTGACCTCGACATCATGTTATTGTGTGCAGGAACTGAAGCGAAATTCGGAATTGGCCCATTGGAAACGTGTTTTAAAATCTTCTGACCGAAAACTTGCAAATTTGTTTCGATCAACGTTATAAGGTTAAACTTAGTTTTTTAAATTGACGAAAGATAATTGGCTTTCTTGATGGCTTGTGAAGGACCAGCCAATACCTAGCCCCCTGCTGTCCGTGCTCTGTGTTCTCAGTTCATATCAGACTTGCTATTTTAAATGGTTTAAAACCCAAAATATTGCTTTCCGTATATGGAAAGTGAAGACATAATCAACCACACTTGACGCTTTCTTCTGCCCAAAAGACTTGTCTGGGCAAACTAAATCCTGCTAGCATGAAAATGTAGGGAAGTGGAACAGAAGTCAGAACTGAACTGGTATTTTGTTTTACTTTAGTGCCCACTAATTAACATAAAAACTAACTACCGGTAACTTGCTAACTAATAACCTTACTCATTAACTAACAATTAACTTAAAAACTAAATTAACTAACTCATCAACTAGCTAACTAACTAACTAGCTAACTAATCAACTAGCTAACTAACTAACTAATCAACTAGCTAACTAACTCACTAATCAACTAGCTAGCTAACTAACTAACTAATCAACAAGCTAACTAACTAACTAATCAACTAGCTAACTAACTAACTAATCAACTAGCTAACCAACTAAATAACCAAGTTAAATAGCAGATTACCTTTGTCCTTCCTGTACCAAGTTTGAGACTGCTTGTTGGTCGCGAGAACCACAGTGAAATAATCACCTTCTTGTAGGCTCACTGTAAATGTAGGAGATATCATATATACAGAAGAGATATAGAAGAATACTGACCTAAAATGTGTGCTTTGCTGCAAAAGTACGTTTGGCTCTATTGAAAAACACAAAAAGCAAAACGAGAAAAACTAAAACAAAAAAATCGTTGAAACAAGTGCTTAAACCAGGTTTAAGTTATAAAAAGAGGCTTTTTATTTAAAGATTAAAAAGTTTAAAAAATATTATGAAGAGGCAAAAATTGAGATTAACTCTTCTTGTGTTTAATCAAGAAAAGACAATTTCTCGGTGATCACATTAAGTGGATGCGCATTTTTCTAGAAGGGGCTTAATCACATAACTGACCTTTTAAGTTACTTTTAAAACAAGCTGAATACAGCGATGAAACTGACGTTTGAGTATCTGTACTTTAACATAGCTTAACACTGACGTTTGAGTATCTGTACGTTAACATAGCTTAACACTGACGTTTGAGTATCTGTACTTTAACATAGCTTAACACTGACGTTTGAGTATCTGTACTTTAACATAGCTTAACACATGACGTTTGAATATCTGTACTTTAACATAGCTTGACACATGACGTTTGAGTACCTGTACTTTAACATAGCTTAACACTGACGTTTGAGTACCTGTACTTTAACATAGCTTAACACTGACGTTTGAGTATCTGTACTTTAACATAGCTTAACACTGACGTTTGAGTACCTGTACTTTAACATAGCTTAATACTGACGTTTGAGTATCTGTACTTTAACATAGCTTAACACTGACGTTTGAGTATCTGTACTTTAACATAGCTTAATACTGACGTTTGAGTACCTGTACTTTAACATAGCTTAACACTGACGTTTGAGTACCAGTACTTTAACATAGCTTAACACTGACGTTTGAGTACTTGTACTTTAACATAGCTTAATACCTGTACTTTAACATAGCTTAATACTAACGTTTGAGTATCTGTGCTTTAACATAGCTTAACACTGACGTTTGAGTACCTGTATACTTTAACATAGCTTAACACTGACGTTTGAGTACCTGTACTTTAACATAGCTTAACACTGACGTTTGAGAACCTGTACTTTAACATAGCTTAACACTGACGTTTGAGTATCTGTACTTTAACATAGCTTAACACTGACGTTTGAGTACCTGTACTTTAACATAGCTTAACACTGACGTTTGAGTACCTGTACTTTAACATAGCTTAATACTGACGTTTGAGTACCTGTACTTTAACATAGCTTAACAATGACGTTTGAGTATCTGTACTTTAACATAGCTTGATACTGACGTTTAAGTACCTGTACTTTAACATAGCTTAACACTGACGTTTGAGTACCTATACTTTAACATAGCTTAACACTGACGTTTGAGTATCTGTACTTTAACATAGCTTAACAGTTGATGAACCCAAATTTAGAACTATTGAAATACATTACAGGAGAGTCAATAGGTATAAGTGTTTTTGTGATTCGATCCGTTTCCATGTCAATGCAACAGTTCGAAAACGATCAACAAAGCATCTTTTTCCATAAAAAACACCACTTATTAGATCGTTATTGCGCACATATAAACAAGACTTCGACGTTATGACATTTCACACAATTGTGAAAGACAGCTAATTCTTTATTTTTTCTTCTATTTTATTAAGATCTATTAACTATATTTTACATTAATTTTACAGAACTTTTTATAGTATGTTTAAATAAAGTTTGTATGTATGTATGTAATTTTTTTACAAAATTGTTTGAAAAAGTAGTTACAAAAACATAATATTTCGACATAGTATTTTGATATGAAGGCGTTTTTCATCCGACAAAGTTCGATTGTTCTTATCAGAATTTAACTTTTGTCTTTTCATAACTGAGCCTTGATTTTGACTAAAATCATGCAAAGTGAATCAATTTCTAACGATCAGGCTCTGAGCAAATTTGACAAAAGTAACAATTTACTGTAAGTTATATCTAAAACTGTGTTGCCATGGAAACGATCAAAACCTTCACAAATACCCAAACATCCTATTGTTATTGTTATTGTTATTGATATTGATATTAGTACTTTTTTGTTGCCAGTTTCGGTTTCACAACTGTTAAACCCCAAGCCATTTAAGCCTCTGGCTTTGGCCTTACTCATATTAAGTTACTGTGCTGTAAAAGAGAAAGAATAAATGTTTAAATGTTTAAATGTTTACCTTTCTTACATAATGTCCCTATGAATAATAACTACTCAGAAATTTTCAAGCCTGATTAAGACCGTATTGATGAGAGGCAAGTTGTGGGTTTTAATGACTAAAATGGGAAATTGAGCTAAGAATTAGGTTCTGGGCATACTGGTACGTCTGAAATTCCAGCATTTTCCAAAACAATACCTTGTGTGCTATCATCAAAAACCCTCACTCCACTCACGCGGCCCTCGATGACGTGATAGACGGTTATATAGTAAGGACTGTCGTGATCCACTGGAATCATTGTAGCCAGCGGTCCTATTTAAAACAAGAAAAAGTATGGATGTGTTTTATTGAATGACGACCGCTTCAATTCCGCAATAATCCAGAATGATTTACATACTTCTATAGCGTTTGTCTCCCTTTCCAAATATTTTAACAGGGAACAATTTTCAATACCCGACACGTGGACCACTGTCTAACCCTTAGAGTTTATAGCAGTGGACGGAGGCATGAACGGTCACTAAAAAAACAATATTATGAACATTTTGTACCAAACTGCGACAATAATTTGGACAATTCATTTCATTTTTCATTCTTAGCTGGAAATCGAATTGAAGCTCTTTCCTTTGTTTTTCAACGAACTTTCTCATTACCAGAAACAAATTTTGACCAAATTCTGTTTCTCCAAGAAACGTCTGCAATGGAAAATGGAATGAACGAACGAAGGGTGCGATAAGCAAAATGAGAAATGGACCGTAATGGTTCGGCCAAACTATGTTTTCACTAAAACAAAAACAAAAAAATTAAAAAAGGGCGAGGAAGAATCTTCGTAAAGCCGTTTCGGTAAGTCCCCGTACTCATTTGCATTTAAAGCCTGTTTTGGTTTGCATTATTTCTAGAAAGAAATGCTTAAGTAGCGGTAACTCAAGACCCTCAGTTCTCTAGAAATGTTATTGATGTCAAACTGTTTTTGAAATTCATCCTCCAAGGTTTATAACTGACTGCTGTCGCTGTGTGTTTCTTGTGTCTCCATTTCTTGCGTGAAAGCTGGTGTACGTCAAAACTATGTTTGCATCAGCTTCGCCCTGTTTTAGCGTTTCTTGTGTGGTTCAGACATATTTTGAGTTTCTTGTTTACTTCGTAAAGTTAAAGAATAAAGGTCTTTTGATGTCTCTCCAAAACATACAAACTTAAGCTCAAACTTTGGGAGTTCCGAGATCGCGATTCCAGTTTTTCTGAATAACATGTTTTCTGTAGGTTCCTAGGACATAAAAATTAGCAATTTACATGAGCAGAAAGTATCAGTAAAGTACTAAAAACTGAGTACTTTAAGTACGAAAATATTCGGACGATTAAATTTTCGGACAAAAAAAAAAGGTTCGAAAATTTAATCGTCCGAAAAAATTAATATCCGAACATTAAAATGTCCGAACGTTTTAAAATATGCTGAATTTTAATTACTGACTTAATATCACAAGATTTGGAAGCCCGGTGTGGTCAGGAACCCATTTTAATAGATTTAAAGTAGTTTTACAACTCGGGTTCATCATCTTCCAGTACAATGAAAAAGTAGTGATTTCTTTACTGAACAGTCGCGTGCGTTTTCTCAAGCTTAGAGTGAGAAGGCACAATTAATACAGTGCTTTAATGACCATAAAAATAGCACACTGAAGCAATAGTGCCCTCGTTTTTGTTGGTGTTGTTTGTAAACCAGCTGAGTTTTATTGACAAATTAAACTTTTTAAAGTATATTCACAGTGTTGTTGTTTGTCTGAAATTTACGGGTAAAAATGTCCGAAATATGCCGAAAATTGGTCCGAAAGATTTTTGTCCGAAGTTTAATGTCCGAAAGTTTAAGTCCGAACATTTTCGTAATTAAAGTATCAGTTTGTCCATCGAGTCAGAAATCGCATAAGTTATGGTCCAGTGAACAAAAGCTGAATATGCACAAGGGCATATTCTATCTGAAATACCGTCTCATCTCTGCTCGTTTTAACCAATCAGTGTGCGTGTTTCATTCCTGCTATGCGATTCCAATCAGAATTCCCCTTGTAACCACATTGTAGTGATATATATAATGATATACAACTGGAAGTCCAGATAACTGGAAATATATGAATTAAAATGTAAATATACTTTATGTCCAACATATTTTTTCCTGTCAAGAGAATATCTATCATGTTTGTTTCCGGAGAAGTGAATGTAGTCATTGATCGTGCTCAAATCCGAAATCGCATTCTAGTACGATTGTATTTGTAGTCTTACAATGCCGTAGAATGCCGTAGAATGCCGTATTGAGCTGGAATATTTATAACGCACACTAATAATTTTTTTGGTACGTCAAACTTGTAATCAACGTTTAAAAATTATTTAGTCAACAACAATAGCAACAATGCTCTTCCTGGGCGAATCGCTGCCATATAATTCAAATGGCAGTCTGGGCCTTCTTCAGCGAGTTCTTGAGTTTGTCACATCACGCATATTTTAGTTGATTTGAGTTATTTGTCTTGTTCAAAATACGTTGGTGGTTGCATTTTAGCACTTTCGATATCCTCTAGTACATCGGCAAGGCACTGTTTTAAATTTGGATATGGGGAAAACATGATTTTGTACGAGAATTGCGAAAAGATCAACCATTACCCAGGCTAATTATAAGGAAACTATTAGCCGAATTCGAAGGTGCTTTTGCGGGGATGCAAAACTTGTGACGTCACTGCACGCATCGCAATTAGAAATGAAACCGGAAATGTCTGACAAAATTGGGTTTGGAAAATTTAGATTTCTAGAAAATGCGATGTATATAGTGTATTCGCAAATCGTTATCAGTGTCGTTTAATACTCCCATTTAAGCCTATACTTCTGATGTTTCAGTCAAAAAGTTGAATTTATAGCGACGGCACAAGCGAAACGAATCCGACACAGTTTCCGCGGTTGATGTCCTCCATTTATGTGAATTCAAAGCTGTTCTTAACCTTAGTTATCAATCGCGGCGGCAAGACGGTGATCACCAATGTTTTTACGGTCAAATACAACTGCTGATCTGAAAAAAAAATCCTCCAAACCCTTCGTAAACTTTAGTTCAATTTTAGCAAGTAAAAAGCATCTACATGTATCAAATTGAAATTTAAGTCCAAGCAGTAGCAACTACGTGAAATATACCTTTCTCCACGGTACACTGTAGTCGAAAACCATTTGAATCTCGTTTTCTTCAAGTCAGATGTATATACACAGTAAAAACTGATACCTTAAAATGAGCCTATCGAAAGTATATTCATTTAACCATAATATTTCCAGAGATATTAGACGTCTGAATGCCTGTTTTAAAAAAACTATTAAAGCTGGGTCGGCTTACCAGTTTGAATGAGTCCCACACTAACAAACAGCGTAAAGACGAGCTTGTGCCAGGTAAACGGTGTGGCCCACATGGCCTTCGCCATATCCACTTTACACGCGAGAGTTTCTTCTGTAATTCACAGATTTTTCTTTACATTTTTATAGGTTCTCTTTAATAAACTGTGTACAGAATTTCTGAGAAATGAAATCCAGTCGCCTGGCAACCGTTGACATTTTGTGCATGTGTATTTATAAATTTCCCACCCTAGGGACCAAGATTTTGGTCAAACCCGATCAAATATCCCCATCCAAAATTCCAGCTCAGTTATTTTGTAAGGGTCTTTTATCATCTACAATATGCACGCTTTCCTATAACAGTATATTTAGCTTTTTAAATTTATATACTAAGGAATTCGCAGCGCAAAGGGTACGAACCATATCATAAAAATTCAATGATGTAATATGAACGTAATATCGAAACTTCAAGAACAAATCACGTTGATGCCGGACTGATACCATTTACGCTTGGAAATACCCAATTTTGTAAAAACGTTTTGATATACATAAGGCAGTCTACAAGTTTTAGTGAACAAAGAACCTGCGAATTTAAATAATTTTCAATGCAAAAACGTAAAAACACTCAACAAAAACTCTCACAACTTCGCGCTGCAAAACTAACTAGATCCCAGTCTTCTTCTCTGCATATTCAAATCCTTCTGGTCAAAACGACAAAATCTCTACTCTCGCGCTCAAGAGGACAGGTTTGATCAAATACTCCATATCTGACCTGACTCCCCTCCCTCGGGCATAACATAGGTGCAGTGCATAATTATTAATACTCAGGCTATAATTGGAGAATCGAGCATAATACGGTATTATTATATAATCAGTGATATTTTATCAGTATTAATGTCAGGCACTTCCTCTCACTTTCATTTTTCTAAAAATTTTCTTTCAAAGTATTCTTTAATATTTTCTTTAATTTTTCTTTGCAAAATTTAAAGAATATTTTTTAAAGAAATAATGCATATTGCGCATGCGTCTTACAACGCTTACTAAACTCTTCCTCAACCAATTCATTCACACAAATAATTTATTTTGTGCGTGCGCCGTACGACATAACTCTCGCAAAAGACATGCCCAAACACGTTTGAACGTGCCCAACTAAATGTACCTTTTTTCATCATGTTTATTTTTGGCCTTGATGAAAAGGGGCATCCCCAAAACTTCTATAACGTTATCACAAAATTAATGTTAGCGGAGTCCAACTGTTAAACTTTTTAGGATAACTACCCCACGAAACGAATGCCCGCTTATTGTAGTCTCACTTCGAGACCTTATCAACTGGAAAAATTTCTTGATGTGTAAGCAACAGTTCTTTTTCATAAAGTAAACCTTTAATTTCTTCACCAGCTAGATCGCGCGATTTATGAGTTATTGGATTTATGTATTGAATTTCGTCAACAACAAAGACTTCTTCAGTCCAATTCAGTTCATATCCTTTTTTTAAAAACCTTCCTCTTATATTTTGCAATTCTTACTTTATCACCAATCTTAACTTTTGGCTTTCCTCCAACAAGCATATCGTTCCCATACAAGTTAAAATAAATCATATCCTCATTCGACTTTCAGACGCCTAGTCTCGACTGGGGTCATTTCTATTGACCTGCGTTTGGTATTATTGTATGCTTTGAGCAATTCAGGCAGGAAACTCAAATATTGTGTCGTATTTTTAAATAAGGTCCAGCGAGCAGCACGTGGAAGACTTTTGCTTCGGTTTGTAACTTTTTATTTAGAGATCTTATGCATTTCGTCCTTGCTAGGACTTCGTCAGAGATAACTACAGAGTTGCAAAGGCACACTATTTAAACTGTTCAAAACTATAAGGAAATTAGCGGTTACAACATCCGCATGCATGCATAACTTGGCGATGAATACAATAATGCTGAAGCTAATAAACGTTTATCTGGAGGCCCAAACCTTAAACCACAAAATTCTTATGAGCTTCAGCATTATTGTAAATGCACGCTCTGATTCATCGCTAAGTTACACACGAGGATGTTGTAACTGCGAATTTCCTTAGTTTCCTAAGTTTTGGACAAAAGTTAAGCATGTATATTCAGTTGAAGTTGAGCAAGTACATTTGAGGTTCGCAAGTATTTTTAAGGTTTAGCGGTGTGTTTACAGTTCAGTATGCGGAAGTTCAGATGTATATTTGATATTCAATATGTATGTTTCAAGTACAGCATGAATATTTAGAGTTCAACCTTGAGTAATAATACTCCATTACTGTCCAAAACGGCGCCCCCATAGTATTTCGAGCGGTAACTTCTTTCCACATTCGGGTTGTTCGATTCCACCTCTCAACAACTGATGATTTCTCTTCGTTCTCAGCTGAATACAACTCAATATCTTTTATCTTGTTATAAAATTCTGATCCTTTAACACTCCAGATTTTTTCTGGCTTTCTGCCACTGCTCTTAAATATTTTCTCAAAGGCTTTTGCAACTGTTTCATCTTTCTTGTCCTTAAGGGGTTCAATAAATCCAAATTTACTAAAACAAAAGGTTTTGCAACTGTTTCATCTTTCTTGTCCTTAAGGGGTTCAATAAATCCAAATTTACTAAAACATTAATTCACAGAACATTTGTGGGAGTAACCGCAGAGATATTAACATTCAATCCTGTTATTCTGGGAGCTATCTCAGGTCCTTGATATCTTTTAGAAGGCTACTTGAACTAAAAAAAATACAATAAAAAGATCAAAATTCGCATTACCCTGGGTGCCAGAGGTACGGTTCGCTGTCAGAAAAGGGAAATACGAGAGATAGAAAGCTCACTCGCTTGTCGGCCTTCGGCCAACGTCCTTGATCTCTTGATCTCTCTTGGATGATCAAGTAACAGGTTTGTGTCCATTAGTTGATCAGTACATGGATAAGTATAAAAAATAACTTTTGACGTTAAATAATTTAAAGGAAAAAACGGTTTAAAGAAAATAAAATCTTACATAAAATGAATAATGGCAAACAAAATCCAATTAACTGATATCAAGAGCTTTAATGCTAGTCTCTTAAAATTTGGTGAAATAATAACGAGCAAAATACCAAACATCCCAAGTATCAATTATGCACGTGTTTAAAGGAAAAACTGACATCGAATAAAACAAAATTCCAAGTTTCAGAAAAGTTGTTATCTATTATTTATTCATTTAATTATTTTTCGAATGCGCCAAATTTTCAGGACATAGCCCTAAATTCCTTGATCTCAAAGACAGTTCTTTTAACGTACTGTAAGCTGCTTAGAACAAACATCAAGTTAAAGGAAATTTGCAATTTTCGGGTTCCAAACTACAAAGTTTGATTACAGTTTCTGTTGATGATTCTTTTGGTTGCAAAAATTTCTGGAGGTCAAAACATCACACAGGTCAACTTTTTGAAAGCCATAAATTGATGATCGACCTTAACTAGGGGTATTTAGCCGTACTTTCCCAGCTTGTGAGAGGCCAAAGTCCTGATGCAGACTTGTGGATACAGATAGCCTACAGGGACAAATTGCTTGCTATTTCTGTTGGAATTTTTTTTAATTTAAGCCAGTTTATACTTTTATTTTTTTTCATTTTTCAAAAAGCATTGAGAATTTTTTTAAATCAGTTTGCATTTTTTAGAATTAAAATTGTTACCACTTCATTGTCGCTAGAAATGAAATCGAATGCAAATCAATTGAGTCATTGTTATTGCACTCGTTGTCCATTGAGCTAAATTCTCCCAACGGGTAAATCAAATATTGTCTATCCATGGTCTATCCACCATTGAGGTATAAGTAAATAGCAATCGGCACATGAGAATGCGTTTCATTTGCTGAACCACGAACAACGAACACTCCCAAGCACCTTCAGGTCTGGCGAATACTTCTGGCGGAATTTATCTTAGGTGATTGTTTTTGCAGGTATGTTTGACAAAACAAGTCCATTATGGGTTCCACATTCACAGCAAGATATTTTGTTACTGTTTTTTAGTTCCTCTTATTATTTTCTAGTTATTATTATTATTTTTTGTGTTCTTTAGTAACAGAATCGATGTAGAACTGAGAAATGAAACCTGCAATCAACCACACCAAAGCTAAATTTTAGATAGGTAATGTACTCACTGGACCATCTGCAATATCCAATCAGGGGGCGAGAAATGAGTTACTGACTGGTTTGGTATGTGCTAGAACATTTACTGGTGCTAAAGACTCGCAACATTTTGGTTGTACACTTTCTCATTGTTTTCATTATGCGATATTGCGTTATTCATACTCTACGATGATAGTCTATCTTGTTTCGTGTAGCCTGCATAGCAGGCGCTATTTTGGCCTTTTTTTGTGCGCAGGGGATAAGTCCTCTCAGTCTCTCCCCCTCGTCTCATTCTCTCATAATAACAACTAGCGCGGTCAAGTCAAGTTCGCATCCCGGCTCGATAAAAGGACAAAATGGAGCGCCTGCTTTGCAGGCTATGTTTCGTGCTTTGCTTGTTTTATTGAATAATATCAGTACAGGTCAATGGATGGTACGTAACGTGAATTATGGAGCTCACATTATTGCCTTCATGCGTGAACCATAAAGTTTAATTGTAATAATACTTGTAGCGTTTTCGTGGTTACAATTTGATGCGACTTTTACTTTTCAACTGTCTGACAAACCCTATCAAGGAGTGTTCCTCTCCTAAGAATCATTTGAGGGTGTTGTCAAAAGGACTTTTACCTAATTTATTGCTCTAAAATCCTACTTGACATCTTTGACACAATGGGCTTCATTGACTGAATAAGTATTAGGTTATATTTTGAAATCTGAAGTAAACTTTAGAGGCTCAACACAATCAAGACAACAGCTGCAGAGATGATTGCAGTATAACAAGCCTTCAGAACTCCTCCGTCGCAATGGGCAGAAATCGCGAGTTCTTGTTTAATCTCCTTTTCATCCAATTGAGCTACGAGATATTTCTTGTACTCGTTGTGCAGCCAATCTTTCCGGCCCTTGTAGTTACTGAGTAGGCTCCAGAATGGTTTGACCACCAGCTCTATTGGGTAAGGCTTGATGTGGACCGAGTCACGCCAGGCAGTGTCGTTGTAGCACACCTGAATTGAGACGTTACACAAGTGTTGAAGAGAAAACCAACGACGTGACATTAATTGCAGAAGAATCCTGCATTCACACGAGTAATTTACAGTATAGTCCTAAGTAGTTTGTGTACTGGATATTTTTCTTTTGAATTCCTAACCATTGTCCGTGAAATTTTTCACTTCGTGGTGTACAGAGCTCTTTCTAATAAGTCGGGTTTTAGTGTGCAAATGAGAATACATTCGGAATTGACGCGCTCTCATCTTTACAGTTCCAGATTCCTGCAGTTTTTTATCTTAAGAACATTATATCATTCGATATCGTGAATTCAATATATTTTCGTGATGCTGAAATTCTATGTAACAAAAGATTGTTAAAAGATTCAGTATTCCAATTTTTTTAAATCTCGGATCTGGTTTAGTTAAGCACAGAGTTCAACTTTAAAACATATAGGAGATTTGATTAAGATTCCAGACATCATAGAAACAATTCTGCATTCTATATCTACTGGTTCAATAATATCACCAAACTTACTAGAACATCAGAATGTGTATACATATTTAACTTTGGATCAAACTGGCTGGATGTATACTTTATACAACATGAATATAGTTGAAAATTATTTAAATTCCAGAGTTAAACACAATTACTTCAGTTGCAGGATAGAATATAGACCAATGGAAATATGGAGTTCTAATAACGATCTGATAGCGTATGATTTTTAAAAACACAAACTTTTCTCGAAACTTGCTTAGTATGTTTAAGATTGCAACCGGCTAGAATTATCAAACTAGAATTTCAATAGGTTCAGTAGACAGAAAAGTGCCAACTTCTCAGTAACGGAAAGGAAAAAACTACGTAATTATAACGTTGCTGTTTGGGGCTTAAAAACCAGTAAAATACAATAAAAAAACAAAACAAAATATCCTTACTTTAAGAGTCAAAGAATTCCCTCCCGTGCAGGTTGTGAATGGACCGGATACAATAATCTTTTTTACTGATTCCTTCATGGTCTTGTTGTAAATGTATTCTGGAGATAAATTGTGTACCCCCTTAAAAGGAATTTTTATAGCTGCTTCGAACTGAAATTTTGTGGAGCTACTCTTTTCCAGAGAGCAGTAATCCAC
>JANSTQ010062222.1:0-22970 GCA_026167885.1 Bergia puertoricense | reverse complement strand
TGAGCAGGGTAGTTAAATATTTTATAAAACTGTTATTAAGAGTCGGGGTCTCACACCGTAACATACATTTCGCAACTGAAGAGCTGACAGCCTGGAAGAAAATCCAAAACGTGACCATTCTTGTGGCATTTTTAATTAAAGATACTTGCTTTATTAAAATTTCTCTCCTCAGGTGGGAGTTTGAACCGTGAAAATCCTAAATTCTAATATCTTGATGAATACAATTGTTTATTGGGACAGATCTTCTAATTTAAAGTATTCATAGAATATTTTGTATTTGAGAACATTAACAATAGGGCCGGTATTCTTAACAGTCAGGACTATTGTACAATTGTACAAGTGCTAAATTCCTTCCATAACTCAATCAATTACTTGACACGCAGACAGTCAACCGTTTGCCCAACGTGGATTACTCAATATGGGGTTTGGACGTTTGGTGATAGAAAAAGTCAAGTATTATTTATAATTTCCCCCAAGCCTGAATTAAAAGGCACTGAAGTTAAAGACACTGGTTGTAAAATGATTTGTCATACTGCAAAAATTACTTTTAGTGGAATGGTTTTAAAAAGTCGCGTCATACTTTTTCCAGTTTCTCTTTATTGACTTATTGCAATATTTTGTCACTTGTTTTCTTGATGGCGAAGTCAAACGTTAGTCACCAGCTCATTTCCGACCCGCGAACAAAAACTTGAAGTCGAGGCTTGGTACAAGAAATTACAGCAGATTTATGAAAATTTAACACGAAGCCTGGACTTCAAGTTTTTTTTCTCGAGAATTGAAGTGTAATTACTCACTCCTGTAGCGCAAGACTCGAACAACAAAATCGTTTTAAAGAAACGAGTGACGACAAAGTTCAAAGATGAGCCCGCGGTTCAATCAAGTACAGCGGCTGCCGTTGCGTCCTCTCCAGATGGCTTGGAACAAGATGTAGTAACAGTTACGAAGGTCGTGGAGCAGGTTGGTGGATACATTACTTGACTTTACCTTTTGTCCTTGCTGGTAAGGCGGTGGTGTAGTGGGTAGCGTAACTGACTTGTAGGCTACGTTCACACGGTACTGGACAAATTTTCGACCGGATAAAATTCCGTGCGTTTGAGGCTACGTTCACATGGTATCGGACGAATTTTCGACTAGCTTAAAAATTTGACCGGACATTTTGTGCGCACGGAACCGTTCACTAGTTTTGCTCTGTTCACACTGAACTGATGAACCAGTGGTTTTACCACCTGCTACGTTCACGCTGTACCGGACGAATTTCCAACCGGTTAAAAATTCGTGCGTTCAGTGGTTCCGTTTATACGGAACCACGCTAACCGTACAAAAATTTCGACGCTCAAGGTGTTCACAACGCGCCAGTCAAATTTTCGACCGTACCGGCTAAAAATTTGTCCTCGATTTTGGAGGCCGAATTTTTGAACGGCCAGGCGTCTAAATTTTCATACGGTTAGCGTGGTTCCGTGCGAACGGAACCCCTAAACGTACGAATTTTTATCCGGTTGGAAATTCGTCCGGTACCGTGTGAACGTAGCCTGAGTGTTTTGTTCATACAGAACCAGGCTAACCGTACGAAAATATAGATGCCTAGCCGTTCAAAAAATTCGACTCCTAAAATGGAGGACGATTTTTTAGCCAGTGCAGTCGAAAATTTGACCGGCGCGTTGTGAACGCCTTGCTCGTCCAAATTTTTGTACGGGAAAACCCTGATTCCATTTTAAATTTGGTAAAATAGCGCTCTGTGCATGGTCAGATGGTAAAACCACTGATAAAAGTTAGAATTCAACCTAGTTCGTCAGTTCTGTGTGGACAGAGCAAAAATATTGAACAATTTCACGTGAACAAAATGTCTGGTCAAATTTTTCAGCCGGTTAAAAATTCACCTGGTACTTTGTGAACGTAGCCGTAACCACAAGTTCGTATTAAAGTTCGAGCCCCGACGGAACCACGGTTTCTTGTCTTGTGGAAGCTTTGAGTCAATCCACCATTTTGAGTTCCCTCGCCTCTCTTTCAGATCGAGTACACGATTCATCGAGACACAAAGGGCCTGGGAATTAACATTGCCGGAGGCCGAGGCTCCACACCTTATAAGGAAAATGACCAAGGGATATTCATTTCCAAGATCTCGGAACAAGGGCCCGCTGGTCGGGACAAGATCTTGCGCGTGGGGGATAAGATTATGAAGGTCAATGGCACGGACATCAGCACAGCCACGCACCACGAGGCGGTACAGACACTGAAGAATGCAGGAAAGGTGCGAGTGAGATGCAGACAGACACACAGTTACATGCACAGAGCGATACACGATTACCAGCACAGACAGATACACAATTACTTGCACAGACAAACAATTACTTGCACAGACAGACACACAATTACCAGCACAGACACACACAATTACTTGCACAGACACACAATTACTTGCACAGACAGACACACAATTACCAGCACAGACACACAATTACCATCAGACAGACACACAATTACTAACACAGACAGACGTAGAGACGTGCCGGATTTAAAAGACAGGGTCGGCCTGGACACGGACACAAGTACAGAGGCAAATAAAAGACAACCTTTATACAAATTCTGACACTAACACAAACATAAGTTTTACACCGACACAAACACAAGTCTGATACAAAATTTAAAACAAACAGCCAAATCAGTGAATACATGTCCACATTGACACACACACACACGTATATAGCTATTGACACACAGGCGCCAGTAGAACTGCTCGAGGAACACAGACGTAAAATACGTACTGTTGACAAACAATCAACCAACCAACATTTTCAAGTGTGCCACACGTTATCGAGATACTCTTGTACTTCTGATTTGAATAAGATGTGGGAACATACTGAGACTTCATAAAGGGCGGAAGACGTGGTATCTTTTCGAGCTGTCACTATTCTTTCCGAAATGGAGTTGGTACAGACTTTTAACACACAGATAAACTACACCCCTGTATAAAATACTACTGATTTATTACCAGTGATCTTCACTTTTGAGGTAACTCGTAAGATTGATGAGTAATTTGACCTGTTCGCAGGATATCACTCTGGTAGTGCTAAGGGAGAAAGAAGAGAAAAGAACGATTGTGAGATCAAGAGAAAACCTAAACAAAGAAGGAGCTGTCAATTTTGTATCCGAGGAACCAATCAGAGGCCAGGAGAAGGTGAAGGAAGTTTTCAAGGAGCCGGACTCGCCTCTCGCAAATGACGTGAGTTGGAATTTCTCTTTGTTCAAAAACAATGAAATTCCACCGACAAGCTATTTGTTAATTAATAATCTGGTCATATATTTATTTATTTGTTTGCTGTTTTATTAATTTGATTCTTTCTTTTTGTTGTCTATCTGTTTCAAATTTTAGATTTACTTGATTTGTTTCATGTAGCTGATTTTTTTTTATGATCGTCACTTTACTCTACTTCTGTTTTCTTCTCTTTTTCTCCCAAAAAGCACGAGTGAGCACATCGAGAGATAGGTACCAAAACTATATTTTTACTGTAATACAAATTTTAGCCATGGCACACGAAACACATCATAGCTGCTCGTAATTCGAGGACACCTATTAAATCACGTAATAATGTCTGTAGATAGATATATTGTGAAGAGACAAAATGTCCAGGGCCATGGCAATATTCACGTCTTTTTCACCGTTTAAAGGTTAATGAATTTCCTAAAGAGGAAGTGAAGAAGACAGGAGTTCGATTTGCACCAGAACCGGAAGTTGAGGATATTCAAACGAAACCAGAGGTTTGTCACGTGGTCTGGTCGTTAATGCCTTGTTAGCGTGATTTGTAAATGGATGTCTGATAATTTGTGGCTGCTTGCCTAACAGTCTTCTGTCTGTCTGTCTGTCTTGTTTGTTTGTAACTTTTAAGTTTTTCTAAAAAGGCAGGTGGTTTTTTAAATACATATTACCGAATTGAATTTCATTCGTCCGTTCATTTGCCCGTTCGTCCATTCATTCATTCATTCATTCGTTCGTTCATTTGCCCGTTCGTCCATTCATTCATTCATTCGTTCGTTCATTCATTCGTCCATTCATTCATTCATTCATTCGTTCATTCGTTCATTCATTCATTCGTTCATTCATTCATTCATTCATTCGTTCATTCGTTCATTCATTCGTTCATTCATTCGTCCATTCATTCATTCATTCGTTCATTCATTCATTCATTCATTCATTCATTCATTCATTCATTCATTCATTCATTCGTCCGTTCATTCATTCATTCATTCGTTCATTCGTTCATTCGTCCATTCATTCATTCATTCATTCCATTTATTTATTTGTTCGTTCGTCCGTTCATTCATTCATTTATTTATTCGTTCGTTTACTCGTTCATTCATCCATTCACTCATTCATTCGTTCATTCAGTCATTCATCCATTAATTAATTAATTAATTAATTCTCTCATACACTCATTTCTTCATCCATTCATTTGTTTGTTGTGTGTCTGATAAAACTCCCGTTTGTAGGTATGCGCGTATCATTGTATGTATGTATTTCTGTATATCGATTCCTCGGTCTCTTTGGTCGCTGCGTCTGTGTCTGTATATTTATATCTATCACTCTCAGTTATTCTACGTAAATTTTACGGAAAGAAAGTACGATGGCAGAGCTTATAACGTGTTCGATGATTCCTGGTTGCGTGTATGTTCCTAAACAATTCCATGTCATTTTGTCTCAGAAACAGACTATAACCCTGAAACGGACGGATAGAGGTCTGGGATTCAGTATAGCCGGCGGCCGCGGATCAACGCCATATAAGGATGGAGACCAAGTAAGTTGAATGGCCCAATTCAGTGCTTCAATTCAAGTGAACAATAACTTGAAGTCGAGGGCAGGTGCTAAGAAATACAACAAATGTGTGGAAACTTGGCACCTGACCTCGACATCGTGTTATTGTTTGCAGGAACTGAAGCGTAATTCGGAATTGGCCCATTCTCTGTATTCACTATCACTTTGCCACGTAAACGATCTGTGTTCTGTACGAAACTCGTTATAAAGTTTCGTTTTCATTTAAGGCCGGCGCGCACTGAGGAAATGGCTGTGCTCTCATCCTCTTGAGGCAATTTGCTCAGCTGTTTCCTCGTGTGTGCGTTTAAGTTCGTTTGAGGAAACTGATATTAAACATCTCAGATAATTTTTCTCGCGGCCTTACGAAGCAAAATTCTCAAACAAGTTTCACCGTACACGTGATGAAACAAATGATTTTCATTCTTCAACAAATGCAAATAATGCAATATCTTGAATCCTAGTGTAACTTCTGCATGGCTAGTTTTTCCCTTGCAAAACACTTCGCCGTTTCCGTACGAGCTTTGGTGCAAACGATGGACTCTGTTTAAATATACCTTCGATTGTGGTCCTGTAAGGAAATATTTTTGTTGGCGCGGTTAAATTGGTGATCTTTTTGTTTTGTTTGCAGGGTGTTTTCGTTTCCAAAATAGCGGACGGAGGTACAGCAGAGAGAGATGGTCGATTACATGTTGGCGACAAAGTTCTCTCGGTAAGATACAACTGGGAAATACTTCATTCTATTTTATAACAATAACAATAATGATAATTGATAGTTGTAGTGATAGTGATGGTGGTGGTGATGGTGACGATGACGATGACCATGACCATGACTATGACCATGACCATGACCATGACAAATGTAAACTCATGCAGTGCACATATTCTTGAAAAAGTCCAATGAGCTTTACAAACGCTCTGCCGAAGTCTAAAACTAAAAATTATAGATAATGAAACTATTTTGAGCTTAATTCATGTTTTTCTGACATATCGTCCTCACATCTGTATTTTTGCAGATTAATGGTAAGGACATGAAAACAGCTAAGCACGAGGAGGCGGTGCAGATGTTGACGAACAGTCTGTCGTACATCACACTGGTAGTCTACAGGGACAGAGTAGTCAAGAAAGGCATGACTCCAGTATCAAAGCTTCAGGACCCGGTAGCAAGCAGAATCAAGGAACACCAGGTAGATAGGGCTGTTGCTAGGCAAGGTTGAAGGTCCTGAGTAACCACGTGCTGATCGCTGAACACTTTTCTTGAGATGTAGCCAGGGGAAGACACAGTTCGCTCAACGTCAAACATGTCGGTTTTTTGTAGCCCTCCCGAGAACGCTGATATTTCAAAAAGATGTGTCAAAGTTTGAATGAGTTTTAATTTTGCTACCAAAGCCCCAGATGTCTGACAAAACATAAGACAAAAGTAAAACAGCTGTGAGCAGTTGAGGAAAAGTGTTAGTTTTTTTTCTGCTGATCAAAATATCACCTCTCCATAAGTGGAAGAACTGATATCTCAAAACCGTCACATCTTAAAATTTTTCTAATAGTTGAATTATTTTTTAATAACTTTGAACAAAATGAAGCTTATCTACCAATTTAACTTTTACAAAACCCCACCTTTTCAGTTGCTCAGCTGCCACTACATCCTATCAGTTCTAAGCTGATGGTTTTATTCATTGTATATGCACACTGAAATGGTGGAAAGAAATATATGTTGGTATAATGTTATTGCATGAAGTAAGCAAAATACACAAGTTGAAAAGCATCTCTTCTCGTTCCTAATAAGAATGTAGGTGTCTTTAGTCTTACGATGTAGTGGAATGTATTGAGTATTTACAGGAAAAAAATTGTGTGCTTTTACCTGAACGGTTCCACTCCTATCTTCAGTAGTCGTTCTGATATTTTTCTGTCTCGTGTGAAACGTGTGAGGTAGGGAAGGGAAATTGGTTCCGGTGAGAAAGTGAAGCGGATCTGTCGGGTTTTAGTGAGAACCTGTAGATAGATGGGTTTTAGTTGTGTGGTCGATGTTTTGCTGACGGGGGTAGTTTTCCAAATATCATTAGTTCTGCTTATAATATCTGAAATTGATATTTGATTTGTCTGTTTGGTGTAACACGTCATTGATCCT
Source organism: Bergia puertoricense (assembly GCA_026167885.1). NCBI lineage: Eukaryota > Metazoa > Cnidaria > Anthozoa > Zoantharia > Parazoanthidae > Bergia > Bergia puertoricense. The sequence continues at coordinate 16,041 of JANSTQ010062222.1, read as the reverse complement.
TTTCTGGAATTAGCGCACTAAAAATATTAACTTCTATTATTATTATTATTATTATTGTTATTATTATTATTATTGTTATTATTATTATTATTGTTATTATTATTATTATTGTTATTATTATTGTTATTGTTATATTTATATTTATTATTGTTATTATGAATCGTTTTGGAGGCCGTATCACCCGCCTCTCATTCCCAAATAAGAGTCAAACGTATTTTTTTTAATCTCAAGGCCGATTTAGCAAACAGTGTTGAGAATCACATCGAAACCAGAAATGGAGAATTCATTGTGGAGGTAATTGATTTGTGTTAAAGCTTAGAAGCCAGAAGTCCGAACCGGCATGCATTGGTCCAGTTTCTCGCATACAGAAAATCGAACTTCAACGCGAAAGATTGTATTTAGACTTAAACTAACTTAAATTACTTCTTCTTAGATTACCTTCTTCCTTAGAAGCGAAATTTCTTTTTTATCTTTAGACCTTTCTATTCAAAAGCTCAATTTGAGAATCACTTTCTTGTTTACACATTTCTATAAATAGTCGATTTACTATTGAAATGCAATAATAAAATTTCAAAACATAATTAAAAACACAATGTAAGATTTACATGTTTCAATGGCCTTTCGAAAGGACGTTTTTGTTGACCCTTTGTCCGTATTATACATGCAGCTGTTTCAAAATTAGTTGACCTATGATAAGCCAGATCTCAAAGCATGACGGGAATTATAATTGGGGCTAATTGCTGGGTTGGTCTTTATCCAATTTATCAGAAGTACTTAGGCTTGAGCCGTGCTGGTTTCGTTTGCTTCTTGTGCAGGTCAGTGCAGGGATCGACATTAAACATTTTAGGTCACTGGCCCATCGGGGCAGTAAAATTCAAAATTACTGGCCCAGCATGAAAGTACACTGGCTCAAGTGAAAAGTTTTGGGTCTGCGCACTTCAATCCTTGTTTGATTTCACAGATGTCTTAAGTTGACGCTGTCTGGGATGCGGTCGCCCTAATGTTGAATGAGTTTGTATATCTCGTTCAATCCAGAAATTGACCAAGTATTTTCTCATTGACGGCAGAATTTACAAAGTGACTTTTTAAGAAAGTTGCTGGCCCCATCAGGTCACCACGTTCCAAAAGTTACTGGCCCATACTGACCCTGACGGTTAAAAATGCCTCGGGGCCATCGGGTCAGTTGTGGAGCCCTGAGTGGTTGGTACGCAGAGTTAAATACAGCGCTCCCAGAATTCATTTTAATTTGTAAACTATGCAATTCAGATTCATGGCTGCGATGTCAGTTTTATTAATAAAGAATCCATCTCATCTCTCATGCTTTCGTTCTTGATATTTCTTTTTGCAAATGTCAACGATTTTCAGGAAAACTGAAACAGTGTAGTGTATACCCGGTTGTGTTTACTCACCTGTGTGCAACATCTTCTCTTGTATCTGCAGCTGGTGTTCTGTTATTTAAATTTTATTTTTTGGTCTTTTCAGGAAATTGTTTTAATGAAAGGCAACAATCCTCTGGGCTTTAGCATCGTGGGCGGCTCTGACCATGCCAGCCATCCCTTTGGATTGGATGAACCAGGGATCTTTATTTCCAAGGTAGAGTACAGTGGACTACTGATATCTGGCCAACTCTTTGTCTCTGTTTTGGAAAAAAAAAATAAGCAAAGCGGCGGCAGACTGTATTTTAAGGGGGGGGCAAAACGCCGGGCATATTTGTGACTGCGAAGTCAAAGTTCGAGAGCGTGTTAAGATGTTAATTTATTTAAAAATATGAGAGTGTTCAGACCATTCCTTGCATGATTGCATATAGACTAGAAATAATTACGTGCATTAAAATTTTGCTAAATTTTACATTACATTTCATTACGAAGATAAACTAAAATTTTAAGAATACCCGAAAGAGTATTGCTATTTCAAAACTATGGGGACTTTAGCGCTAAACGTGCCGGTATTTGGAAACCAGTAAATGCGTCTTGCTATTTGTACCCGGGCTAAGCTGGGTTGACGTCTAAAGGTTATGTATCCGTGGCAACAATACTCCAGTCTCCCAAGGGGAATTACTGGCGTTGGGAAAATTATAATTTTGTCAATAACTCGTTAACACTCAACAAAATAGGCTACTGTTATGCAAATAGCAGTGCGAGGGAAAATATATTAGATTTCATTGAAAATGAAATTGCAGAAGAGTTGAAGAAATAGAGAAAAGTTGTTGTTAATTTGTATCCACGGCCGCAGCATGCGTCGTTCGTCCACAAGTAAAACTCCACCGGTAATCATGTGGCTTTTGTAAACAACTTTTTGTCCTTTCAGTAATTTGTGATTTTGTGTGAATAATATCCTGTAAACTGCGAAACTTGCAAAGCAAGTTTAGTTCAGCTAAAGATTAGTGAATGATTTCAAATGTATTTTACTTTTAACTTGTTCTTATAAGAAGTTTAGCTGGTATTTGGTCTTACTGATGATAAACTCTCGGTGCCAATACAGTGTAGTTCCCACTTTTTATTCACTGTCTGATACAGCTTTCTAGCATAAACTTCATCAAAATTAAGATTGATTACGCACGCGGAGCATTTGAAAAAATTCGTAAATGTAGTCGAGTTTGCAAAATTCAAGAATTCTGGATTGTGCGCTGATGGATAAGAATTCATCACAAGTTTCCATTGGGAAAGTGAGCTCAAAACCATACTTCTTTTGAATAATCTTTTAAAATTGCATGTTTTTTTTAGACGCTGCGTATAATAAATTGTACTTGTTGCTGGAATATTATTTGTTTGTTTGTCGAGAAATCTGTCTTGTGTGTCTTGTTGTTGAAAAGTTTTACCGTATTATAGTTGAAAAATGCGGGGAAAAATGGCAATACGTCACTTTCCGAAATATCTTCAGATATCGTTGTTATTGAGCTTTATCAAACACGAACTAAATGAAGTCGTTTCTTGTTGGGTTTAGCGAAGTATGCGCCAGTCAAGATGGCCAGAAATAGCTAGTCCACGAACGATGTTAATACAAATCCCCAGATTTTCGGTAGCGCTAGTGGGGTAATTGTCACTATGAGATCAACAAACAGATTAATAGTTAGACAAATGAACTTTTCATGACAAGTGAACCGCTTGCAGGCATTATTATTATCATTATAGTTGTGGTTAATGCTTTAAAAAATTGAAACACTGAAAAACTTTATGTAGCTTAATTTCAGTTTTCTGCGTTCTACCTACGAAAAACGCAGGAATTTCATGTTATTGAAGCTTGTGTTTGTTCACCTTCAGATCGTTCCAAATGGAGTAGCGGCGACAACAAACCTTCGGATAGGAGACAGAATCCTGGCGGTAAGAAATCTTGCTTTATCTTTTGCTTCTTGAAATAAATATTGTTACGTAATGAGCAGTCAGGTCTTCAGCTTGCGAGGAACTGAAAAAGGAGTGCGTCAGAATTAAACTCAAGTTATTTGTGTAGTCGATCTTTTCATCAGTACCAACAAAACGCATTATCGGACTGCAGACTATAGTTCATTCGCTTGTTTTATTTTCTGTTTTTCACTAACAAGAAGTGTAATCATTAACTGAGTGTATGATTACTGGTAACAGAAAACCCGTTATGCGAAAGATTAAGTGTGTGTTTTGAGCTAACTGGTCTTTGTTGGTGTTTCCGGCGTGTTGTTAGCAAATACGTTGCGGGAAACTTACACTGATGAATATTTCATGGTTTCTTTGTTCAAAATTCTGTGGAGTTCAGTAGATGTTGGATTAGGTAATAACGCTAAGTTTGTTTGCGAAAGATTTCAGAAGATCCTTCAGTTCTGTTTTTAATGGGATTCCGTTTGAAGACAGAACGCGTTAAATTTTGTCTTGTAAGTTCGAATAACGTGCTATTAATCAAAACGAATACATTTAATTATGCCTGTCGTTGCAAAATAGATCAACTCTCTCCTATAGTCGGATCAGTGGGAGGAGAAAGACAACAAAAATGTCTATTTGTGAGAGATTACTGCTTTGTTCAAAAGTTCCATCAATGGCTTATAATGATAATAAGGGCACCGTTAATTACTAATGGTGGTATTGGAAAGCCTAGCAGAATGTCGCTTTTGATAGAATATGCATTATGTTTTAGAGCTGGAAAAACGCTATTACAACCTTAAACCTCTTCTGTTTCTTCAGTGTACACTGGAAGAACCCCCCTTCTTTTTTTCAGAAGTCGGAATTTCCAGTAGTGCGAAAAAAGGCCTTGCTTTAATGTCTGATCACTTTGTGAGACTAAAACCGGCCCTTAGCTATGCAAAACACTGTAGCTGTTAACCGTACTCGGTCAAACTACAAGATATATACTGATTGATAATACGTCGTGTGGATCGGCCAGTTACGCCGGCGTAATAAAGAAATACACATCATTATCATATGACTGGATTCTCCCCGCTGGAATGTTCCATACTGACAGAGGTCATCACTCCAACTGTTCTTTTTCAAATCGAAATTAGAGCTTTTCTTTATACGACACGGAACCCCCCCCCCCGGGGGGGTCCTCACCCATATTTTTGGTGGGGTTGTGCCCCCCAAGCCGTCAAACCCTTGTCCTATTTCAGACCCGAAAAAGCAATTTTCTTTAGTCTATTTCAGACCAGACTGCGGAAATGGGAACCCAGTTTCAGGCAAGACAAAACACGCCGATACTACAAACATGCCGATAAAAACATCGCGGTTGCAACATAGCTCGTATTTTGCTAATTTTGTATCGTAAATTCAGCGAAGTGTCGATCCACGGCCTCTAAAATCTCGGAATAAATTGATTTTTTTAATGGCTCTAAGTTTCTTCACGAAAACCATACGCTTTTCCAAACTATTCATGCAAAATATATACCTTTTCCGTACCAAATCGACCGAAAACCACCCCTGTAAGGGCGTCATATATCCGTAAAGTTAATAGAGTGGAGAACCCCCTGTCCTATGGTAAAACACTTATTGACTGAGACAGATCGGGTGGATGGAAAATCTTTGGCTCGTGGCCATAATCTGTGAACCGGGCTCTGCTCGCTGAGTTGGAGCCATTATTTTCCTGTCATGCTCTCCCACTTAGTCGATAAGACTCTATTTTACTTATTTTTACGCCTGAAGTAATTTATGCGCTTGGACATGGTAATATATTTTAATTTATGCCTTTAGAGTTATTTAAGTATTATAATTTATGAGTTGCAAAGAAACGGTTTGGCGTTCTCCAAAACAAACAAATGCCGCTGACCAAAATTATTGCATTTTTTCCCTTTGTGTGTTTATTTTGGTCGGTTACGAGGTCTTATAAAAGTAATTTTTAGCACTGGGAGAAAGGGCGAGAGTTATTATCGATTATTAATACGGGGAAGTAACGACGGCTTGCCCATGCAAAGGATTCATATCGCACGCAGCTGGCCAGCAAACTCATCCCTGAGGCAAAAGGCTTTCAAGGTAACGTTTTTCCCGGTTCATCTGTTTTTGAGCGATTTCCTGTTGACCAGCCGAGTGGGCAGTGTTGAAAAATGGATGAAATAACTTTTCGTTGATCATCGGTGACTGTACACTCATTCCGTTTTCTAAGATCCGTGTGGTATTGCTCGAGCTCAGTGATTCACAAAGCCGTCACAAAGTGAAACCAAAAGTTCCCATCTCGTTTCTGTGATTATGTTTTAACTGTGTTCTAATCTAACAAAGTAATCTCAGCGATCTGTTCTCATTGAATGCCCCTTACGTTCTCTCTTCGCATCATTACGGAAATAATCACTTAGCTGAAAGCACTGTTCTTTTTCGAGTCATACGGCCGATGCTTATCTCTGGTTTCCGTAGTGTCGAACGTGTGATAGTTTGTGACTCCCTTGAACAGGACAGCAATCCATGGCACGTTAACCCCTACTGGCCCTAGCATAAGTCGGTATGAATTTGTACTAGTGAATCGACTGAAGCAAGTTAAGGAGGTTTTTCGGTTCATTTTGCACCGGAAATATAAGAAAAGGAGTAATTGTTTGTTGGGAGTGGAGATCATTCACATTACTTCGAAAGACGGGGGTGGATTTTGGATTTTTTTTTAAAAAAAAAGCGATCGCTCGCTAACAGAAAATGAAAAGTCAAACGGCAGCAGTTTCGAAAAGTGGGTCTTTGTGGATAGAAATTTTATGAGTACAATGATTGGTTTGTTGTCTGGTTATCGAAAACCTAGTGATCTTGCTCTTTGTTTGTAGAATAATAAGTAGTGTGTCACGATTTTTTTGATTTTAGATGAATTAGCAGTTTTGCGGTAGCGGGTTCGTGTTGGATAAATGAATGAAACCTTTGTTGTTTGTGCTGCCGACAACTTACAATTCCCAAGAGAGCCGTTGCCCAACAATGGCCAATAATTTTCTTTATTTTATCCATTTTTACACCAGCAGTTCAAGGCATGAATCATACACAATAGAGTAAAGTTTTATAGGTTTATATCTCAAAGTAAAACTTTGGTTTTAAACAGGGTTTATCTCTGTTAGTTTTCACTCCGTCCCCGTTCGTTTTGCTTAGTATCTGAGTGGTTTGTTTGTTACTAGTGCCTTCTGCTCGGACCTATTTTGCATATACATTATACAAAGAGATAATTGGCTCGGAAAATTAACAGTGGGTTTGAAAAGTGACGTTTTTATCATGGAATTTTTGTTCCACACGTCGAGTATGTTTAACAAAGCAAACCTTGAAAGCTACATAAAATGATTATTTTGCCTTAGCTATAAATGCATAGTGGCATTCTTGATAAATGATGTGTTGCTAAAGTAGCTAATTGTCGATGTTACAATTGGGTCGGCATCTTTGACGTGTAAATGCGAAACACGAAGTCTGGTGCATTCGTGTTTTTGCTTCATTCGTTGTACATGGAAGAAACGATATAAATCTCGCTCATTCCCTCATGTTTAAGGTTGCAGTGATATTGCTGAATGAAACATGTGAACTTACGAATATAAGTTCGTTTTCAAAAGTGTAAGCTTTTTAGACAGAGCACTGCTCAAAATATGAATAATTTGTTCTATCAAAACTTAGCTACAAAACTTTTTTGAAAGCTATATTCTCAAGATCATGACTCGTGAAATGGTCGAAAAATCTCTCTTGAATGGTGCAAAAAAAAAACCTCGCACTCCTTGTCTTTGGAGAAATATGTAGCAAAACGTGTCAGCGATGTGACATGCGCAGTGGTTATTCGACCCAGTTGCTTGCTGTTGTCAGCGGTTTTTGAGCCCTTGCTGTCTTCTCACTGCAGGTCAGCGGTAAGGACATGCGTCATTCCACTCATCAGGATGCAGTCGCCGCCCTTATCGCCAATGTGTCGCTGATCAAGCTGTTGGTCAGACACGACCCTCCCCCCAAGGGTTTGATCGAGGTTAATCTGCACAAAAGTCCCAGCGACAAACTGGGCATTAGTATCCGTGGGGGGGCCAAAGGGCATCCTGGGAACCCTCTGGACAAGACTGATGAGGGGATCTTCATTTCTAAGGTACGACTCACCATATATTGCAATAAATAGCTATCGCTAGCCATGAATAGGTACGACTGTTTTTGCTGACAGGAAACAAGCGATCGGTTCTTCTAAATAACATATTTATTTTCTCTCCAAGGTTAACGAGACAGGTGCTGCATACAAGGATGGACGACTGAAGATTGGACAGAGGATTCTCGAGGTTGGTGTCGTGTGTGTGTATGTATATATGTGTGTGTGTGTGCGTGAAGTCCACACATGATATTACACAGGTAGATAACACACACCTGTGCACACACACAGGCGAACACATCCACCTGTACACATGCATAGTGTTCATTCAAACATAAAAGGATTACAAACCTAATACCTACATACATACATACATATATATTGGTTATTTTCTAGATGTCTCAATCGCCTCATAAACTTAATTGCCCTTTTCCACAATAAAGGTCAGTTAGATATAGTGTCCCCAGTATTTCGAAGTCAAACCAAACGCCTTTGGCCTTAATTTGTTCAGTCATTTACTATCGGCTTTTTCGAACCCCCGCTATTTCGAACTGTTTTAGCTTTACTCTGAGAGTTCGAAATAGCGGGGATCAACTGTATTTATTTGGTTCTGTTTGCTCGGTGTTTATTTGCCTGACACTCTTCCCAAAAATGCTGTCAAACTCCAGTGACAAATGTCTATTTTCCAGGTGAACGGGACGAGTCTTCTTGGGGCGACACACCTGGAGGCGGTGCGCTCCCTGAAGGCCATGGGGGACAAGCTGTCCATACTGGTGTGTGACGGGTACGACCCTGCACTGGTACCCGACATCCTCCCGGGGCAGGGCAGTCCTGTGGCCTCCATCGACCGGAGCAACAAGAACCAAAGCCAGGAGTCCATTGACCGGGATTTTCTCCCCGGGGAGAGGGCTTACCAGGATATCCGGCAGGAGATCAGGAGACAGGTAACACAACAGACGTCACGCACTTAAGAAAGTCGTGAAGAAGTGTCACGTTTGAGTAGCATTAGACTTCAGTTTGCTTCGTAGAAAAGGCTTGGAAGAAATTCTAGTTTCAAATTACCACTGAACCAGTCTGGCCGTTTGCTCCCAGGGAAGACTGGAACGACCCTTGATAAACAACCCGTTATACAATGCAACATTAACAATAATAATGATAATGATAATAATAATAATGATGATAATACATACAATTTTAATAATGATAAATATTTCATTTAGCTATCGTAACCTCTAGCCGTTAACACAAAGGTTAAACTAACCAAGGATACTCGTTTATTTAGCAACTCAAAAGTCATTTCGTGAGTTGTTGCAAACGGTATCACAACCATAGATATTAAATTATGGCAGAAGCTGTGAAATACTCCTACATTATGTTTTAAGTAACGGCAGGCATGCTGTTTTGCTCTTTAAGTTGCATATTGATAAAAATTTATCAAAGTTTACAATGTCTTAAACTTACTAATATATTATGGTCCTAAACTCTCGTTAAAACACAAATCAATTAGTGTTAATGCGAGAAAGTTAGTAAATGTTAGTTCTTCCGCTTGATAAAAATGTACCTCTCCTAAATAGAATGGCCAATTTGGCACTACCGCCTTCTTCAATTTTTTCTGACATTTGATATATTTATATTCGACCAAATGGAGCTTGTCTTGTTTAAAACTTTAAGGACGATACTCCATACAGGTCTTAACACGAAAAAAAGAACTGTTTTATTTTCGTTTTGTCGGTAAACACGGTACATTGACTAGACTAGAGGTTTTAAGGATATGGAGGTTTTCCGATTTCTCACGTGTGACAAAATTGTCTGCGTACCCGTGATTTATGATTATAAAGCGCTGAGGTTATCATAAACGGTCATTTAATAAATAAAAAGTGAACATCTTGAGCAAGTCGAGCCGTATTCTCTTAGCCTTAGAGGCCATCGCGGTACCGTAGTCTGATTTTGTTATTTTCGTCTGTTCTGGAAAACGCAAATTACTATTTCTTATTGTCTCCATCTCAAAATACGCAAGGTATTTTTTGTAATAGGAAATAGTAGAATATGATAAAACAATACTTAACTTAGAACTACAGACTACAGTTTCAAATTTGTCCTTTTTTCGCTATATGAACAAAATAGTCGTTTAAAATTGTCAGTTGGTATTTATGATACTTGCAGGTATAACATTAAAATTTACACATTTCAAACGTTTGCGAGTTTCGAATATATTTTGTCGTTTTCTCAGCAGATTTCCAACTGGGTATTATTGTTTAACTTCGCTTTCGTTTTCGTGATTTTGCATAATAACAGCTTTCTCATTTTATTACCGGCACCCTGGGACTAGTGCCTTCTGGAACTCTACATGTATTCTTTAAATGCAAGTTCACCACACAGACGTGTGTTCAGTTCGTATTTTAAGAAGTGCAGAATGTATTTCAAGTTGAGTTTAGTTCAAACAGAGTCACTGGAGAATCGAGGATCAAGCCATCAGGTATAAATTCTTATCATTGTAGTTTAATTTGTCAGTTCGTGCTTTGCTTTGCTTTTTCACAGTTTATCAACTAGAGTTCGTAACTCGTGAACAGTCAGAAGAACATGAAACATGTGATGATTCTTTTAATACTTCGTTTAATCTGAGTCAAATATGGTCAAGACTTCAAGTGTTTTGATTTAAGATTGTTGTTAACATTTGAGAGATCGCGTGAGTTTGCAACAAGTTTCTTCGAAATACACATGATTGCCTCTTACTTATGGTGGGAGTTGGTAATCTGGGTTATTCTCTCGAGTGCAGACTTTTGTCAAATTCTTATCAATCTTTACGCACATTTTCATAAAAGTGAAAGGAAAATCCTTTAAGTACATTGCAGCACTTGACCAGCTAGCTAGCGGCAATCTGTGTCCGGTTTTCTCATCGCGGAATCCGTTTTGGTTAAACTATAAATAACTCGATAGATAAAGACAACTGATAACTTTTTGCACGCTAAAAACAAAATTATGCGGCTGCGTTATTAGCTGTAATATATATTTGAATTCTGCAAAGGCTATCTCATTCATAGTTGTTCAGAAACTTTCTATTTATAGTTTGCTTCAGCAGATTAGTAAAACAACAACTGACCCGTGTCAAAGTTCTGGTTAACTTTCAGCAAATTATCATATCTTTGAGACAACTCGTTTAGATAGTAATAATGTTTCGCAGCGTTATTTTGTAAATTTGATTCAAAGTGACAATAAGCGCAGAGGGCGGGAAAATCTTTCTTCACTTTTTCTATTGCAATCAAGCTTGTCAATGTCGCGGGCTCTAAAATATACTATATTTTCCTGGTAGAGGGGACGGGGGGGGGGGATTAGGATGCAAATATTTACTTTCACGTCTGATTATTTTTAACCTCATTGAATCAATGTTTTGCATTGTTGGGTTTTTCCCACCTGATGAGCCAAAGTTATGCAGTTTTCTGACAATAGCAAGGCCAACGTCGAACGCAAACCGTCCATTGAAGAGAACGAATTTCCGTGTGCACGCAAGTCTGGATGAAAGAAACAACTTTTAAAAAATAAAAATTTGATCGTCAAACTCTTTAAGTACCAATTAAGAAATCCGTATTTTCTTCACCTCATTTTATAGCTACTTTCAGCCTTGGACAATTATTTTGCATAGCTTGGGTTCTGTCCAAGTAAAAGAAGTTTAGCTTTATCATGCAGGAAAACAGAACACAGGTGATCAGATATTTAAGGAAACATTTAAAGTGGCTTACTTTAGTAGAGTTAATTATATCTGTTTCATTCCCATTAAGAGTAGGAAATCTGTAATTGAATTCTTGAGTGTTTATCAAGATAAAAAGGAACCGCCATAACTAGATCCTAAGTTCAGAATGTTTTATGTTAAAAGTTAATTTTGTGTTGTGTTTTCAATTTGTACGCCTTCTTTGTACAAGAGAGAACGCAGTTACTGCATCGTGATCTTGAAGCAAGAAATATATTAGAGTCATACAAACAGATATATAAGAAAACAAAAAGTCTAAAGATTAATTTTCTGAAAGGATATCCATCAACCGATTCAAGCAACTATGTTACATAGGGATTAAATTCTTGACTTAAAGATCAGAACATTCAAGGGTTTGGCAAACTGAAAAACCATAGGAATATCCAAGGAATGTGTTTGCCTTGCCGAGGTCGAATAAAGTTTGTGAGGTCACATAATCACGAGTAACTGATATTGGGCCGAAATGATTTCATATAATTATTATCTAATAATACAATTTGTTTGCGTGTTGGTTTCCTATTTGTACATTGCTGACCGCATGAAGGAACGAGTAACAGAGACCACAATGATAAACCCTGGGGAAAAAACAAAACTAACTTCACATCTCTTAAAATTTTGCATCAGAATCTTTGTAAAAAATATTAGTTCGCTAAACGAGCAGCATAAAATTTCAACGTGCTGAGTAATCCATATTTTCTGTCCTTTTTCCTTAATTAAATTGAGGTCACAAATTATTGTGACGTCAATGTTACTCATGGCTGAATTTTTTAAAAAGACACCATTGTCTGACCCGATGGGTTACACTTTTTAATTATTTGCGTGGTATATAATTAATTTTGAATCTGAAATGTTTTGGCTTGAATCACCACAACTGGTTTTCTATCAGCCAACCGTTAATATTTGTAGAACCAGCGTGTCTGACCTTCCACAGCTGAACTTAACTTGTGCCTAGTTCAAAATGTCAAATACGGACTCTCTTGTGTTAATCTACCGATACATGGCACAAAGATTACGGGTAAATGATATTCTTAATTTGTTTTTGTAACGAAAATCCAAAGGGCGAGTGTAAAAACAGCTTGATTCTGTGTTGGAGTTATTTCCGCTTAAATTCCGTTCAAATAAGCCAGTATCTGAAGTATTTGTTGTCGTCAACCAGTTTTCGCTTACGAACAGTTAGTGTCTCTTTTTCTAAATTTTGTTTCAGATTGATTTGCATTTTTCTCATTAGTGCTCTACTCGGCAGTGACGGTGCACAGTTCGATCACGCTATCTTGGAGTTTGATGTTAGGATCTGTTTCCATAGTTGTAAAGTAACTGGCGGCAACTTGTTTGTGCTTGTCTGGCGGGTTGACCTTTATACGAAAATCTTATTTTGTTTTTAATGCGCTTAGGAGGAAGAAACTCGTAGAGAAGCAGAGAAATGGGAGAAAGAAGAACAGGAGCGAAAGGTATGAGTGAGCTGATCCCGTGACTTCCGGCGTGCTTAATAATGTGGTCGGCGAACAATCAGGTTTAGTGCGTACTTTTGGGATACAATCTCACAGGACAACGTCGTCAAATTCATTTTCCCCAGAGTCTCTCGTAGAGATGATCAAAATAAGCAAAGCTGTGACTATGGCACCGCAAGGTCTTTTTATGATATGTGTTACTGGAAGTCGTTTTCAATCTCTGCCCCAAGTAAGTTTATCGTTTCTTGTAATTTCTTTGTTTCATCAAAACTGCAGTTAGGTTTAATTTACAGTTCCTGACTAGAACTTTTTAGTTCATTTTGGTTAAAACTTGCGTCCCGTTCCACTTCCTTAATTGGATTGTAGTTTTTGTTTTTGTATGTAATAACGCCTCACACCAGTTGTTGCCGAGTGTAGCATTCTGCAGCAGCGAGTGGAAAGAAATGTGTCTGTACGTGAAAGATATTTCTTCTTATTTAGTATTATGTCCCAGATGAGCTTAAATTTATTACTCTTTGGTTTGATACACTTCATTATGATACTCCGACTAGAGAATAGGATTGTTATGTTCTCTTTTTAAAATAGTTTAAACGAAGTGTTTTCTTTCGATGCACCGCCAAACAGCTTTAATGGGCTGTTTTAAGACGTTATTATTATCTTATTTAACTTGGGCGCCTTGTCGTTTGAAATACTACTGTAAACGTCTGATAACAGAGTGAGTAATTCTGGATTTTTGTTTTTACAATCGATTGTTCTTAAATGCTTGTTTTGTTATCTAAATTTGATCTCATAAATACTGTTTCAACAAATTGCTTTAGAATTATAGTATTTTGCTAGTCTAAACATTTATTTTTTAAACAGTGTCGTCTCAGTTGAGTGAAGGTCTTGTGAATGTTGTTGTTGCTGTTTTTAAGTATTTCGCCAATGGGCAGTAGATCATTAACAGCGTGTTGAGTGCCTTTTTCGCTTAAATCAAGAACTTCTTGCATACGACTTCCTGAGTTACGCTTTGACAAACGCAACCACCGTGTTAAAATACGTAGTCTTCGCGTGTGTCACTTCTCCTATTAGTCCATACCTTTTTTAGAGACAATATTCTTCCTGTGTATTTGCATGTTACTTGGAAACCCATTATATTCTAAACAAACTTTGGTATTTTATAAGTGTATCCAGGCTTGACACAAAGATTGCAAAATTTTATAAAAAAAACATTGGCCTTTGCATAATGGATCACCTTTTTGGTAATCGAACCCTTACGCGTATGCATCGTCAGCGGGGGACCTGGTCAGTAGTGACGTTTTTTAAAATTATTTTATCTCACAGGAAGCGCTCAGGAGAAGACTGGAGGAGACGAAACGATCCAGTGACGAAGAAGAGGTGTGTGTTCATATATTCAGGGTTCCCATGGTCCTTGAAAATTCTGGAAAGTCCTTGAATTTGAAAAACATTATTCCAGGCCTGGAAAGTCCTTAGAAATCAGTGGAAGTCCTTGAAAATCCTTGAATTACTTGATGCCGCACCAGCAAATGATTACAGTTTGTTTAAAACTTTGAATTAAAACCGACAAATACAAAAGTCAGTAAGTTCAGACTGGAAATACAAGAGCTCGATCCCTAAAGCAAACTTGTCTCACAGGATTTGTGATTGGCTGTTTTGACCAATTAGTGTAGATCAGGTTAAGTATTCATTTTTTTTTTCCAGGTGGCCCGGTTTGCTTGTTACGACACTGATGGCCAATGATCAAACTTGCAATGCTAGTTACTAGATGCGAATAACTAGATCAAGCGAAATTTTGCAGTAGCTGTTGTCCATTTTGATCAGTTATGATTAAATGTGTGTGTTGTAGCTGAAGTAAATATATTGTGTAAGTAGTGTATGTGATATTTATTCATCATTGCCTCATGTTTGGTATTATTATTATTATTATTATTGTTGTTGTTGTTTTTGTTACAGCACTAATGTTTTTTTAATAAAATGATCCAGCAACAGTTTGCAAGGGCCTACATACTAAAGTGGAGGTGTTTAGGTTTACTTCTACAGTGTTGTTCAGAAAAATTCCTAAATCCTATGGTGCTCCGTTGCCCTCCCTCCCCTCCCCCCCCCCCAAAAAAATATATATAATAAAATAATCCCTTTTACCTTCACACTGTGCTCAGATAGCGCAAATTTTTATTGAAGTGAATGTTTACTGGAGAAATAAGTAGATGAGAAAACAAAGCGAATGCAATCATCTGTATTTCTACAACGTTCGCTTTCACATTAGTAATAGTATCCAACCAAATTGGCTCAGTTGCGCTTGGGGCTTCTTCGAGCGGTTTTCTGTTGAACGATTGACATTTTTGGCACGAGTCTTTGATTTTACTGGCTGTTTTTTCAGTAGCAGTAAAGAGTTCAAGAATTTTGAAAAGTTTGGATATTTCTGGTCTTCGTGGTACACGGAATGTGGCTTGCGTGAAAGCGAATGTAATTTTTTTGTGTGACACAGCGTCTGCTTTTTATACCTTTTTTTAAGAGCTATTACAAATATTTCAAGCACTTTTATAGGATTTTATATAAATCAGATCCGATAATCATAAGATTATCGTGAAATCATGATGAAAGTGATAGAGCCATAAGACCAGCTAACTGTTTGCTCGGACGTACGTCAACGAAAATGTTAGAATGGCGCAGAGTTTCTTAACTTTTCCTTTCTAAATGTTACTGTAAAATCGCTAGCTGAATTTTTCATTTATGGCGTTTCTCAAGAACCCGAGGCAAAGCTAAAAGTAGCAGCCGGGTCAAGGGGTTGTGACTTGAAGGTCATTTATAATGATATAAAGAACTGTCTTTCAATCACGCAAGATAGCTATACGTCATGATTTAGGTAGCTGTTTGAAACTCGTTTGTATTGTCGAAGTGTCAAAGTGAACTGTTGTCTGACTCAAAACGTTTGCTGTTTGATGTTATTTGTGTCTGGTATCGACTCAACCACAAAGTAGTTGATTAACCACCTGTGTTCGGTGATAAATAGTGTTTAGTTTGTTGATTAACTGATCTTGTCTGGGAACAATCAAGTAATGGACTATTTTCTTCGTTTGCAGAGCCAAGACAGAGCTCGCACAGGTAAGATACAAGTCATATCGATATGAAGAGGCTATTTTTCATCTATTAACACGCGCATATTGTCTTGTCTCTTGAAAATTCAATTACCACACTCGTCTAATCCAGTCAAACTAGGAAGTGGCAATATTTTGCGCAGAGCTACTCTTCAATTCGATTTCTCCTGGTAATTGTTAAAATTAACCGGTTTTTTCCCGTAGAGAGCTTAAGTAACAAGGACGCGAACGTCAAGGAGAACGTTACAAAACAATAGGCTTAATTACAGGATACAATAACTTCACGTGGGAA
>JANSTQ010062000.1:0-11824 GCA_026167885.1 Bergia puertoricense | reverse complement strand
TCGAGCGTTTATATGCACCTTAAATTAAAAAAATTACCCTCTTAGGAGGGTGACCCTAATATGCAGTGAGGGTGACTGCCCCCCTAGCTTTGTATGTCTGTACATGTGTGTCGAATGAAGAGGGTGAACCTAATAGCCAGTGAGGGTGACCCCCGCCCCCTAGTTTTGTATGTCTGTACATGTGTGTCGAATGAGGAAGGTGAACCTAATAGGCAGTGAGAGTGACCCCCCTAGCTTTGTATGTCTGTACATGTGTGTTGAATGAGGTGGATGAACCTAATAGGCAGCGAGGGTGACCCCCCCGCCCTAGCTTTGTATGTCTGTACATGTGTGTCAAATGAGGAGGGTGACCCTAACGTCATGTAAGCGATACTTGAAAATACAATATAGAAAGTTAACAATTCTGAAAGGGTTTCCCTTCTAATAGAGTAACCCTCCCTCCATGTAAAGAGGCTTTAAGTTCTTTGAGTAATTATTGAAAAAAAGGACAGCAGGGAACTCCCCTGGTTTCCGTACAGTCGATGTCCAGATTGTGATATCGTGGTTACTTAACTCTTTCACTCCCACAAATACCAAATGTTGTGTTTGTAAATTCTCATTACTTATCTTCATACGTTTTCAATAAATACTTTGGAAGAATTTTTAACTTCATCTTAAAGA
Source organism: Bergia puertoricense (assembly GCA_026167885.1). Lineage (NCBI taxonomy): Eukaryota > Metazoa > Cnidaria > Anthozoa > Zoantharia > Parazoanthidae > Bergia > Bergia puertoricense. The sequence goes on along the minus strand of JANSTQ010062000.1, from coordinate 11,164 downwards.
GTTTAGAGTGGATGAGTCAGTTCCTTAGTTATTCTCAAAAAGAATCATTGATATTTCATGTAAGGAGAAGATAGATATTGATAGACATGGGAGCGAAAGGGTTCGATTTTTTTGAGTGCACAAGACGTTGTTGGTATCCATGGTAACTGGGCAGGAGATGGTGGTCACGTGCAACTGTGGTCACGTTCAGCTTTGGTCACGAATCATTATTATTCTTGTCAATCTTTTCTTCTGTGCATATGGTATTCATTTTGTCATCTTTCTTTAAATCTGTTAGTTCATCCACCATTTTCTTTAAGCCCTTCACAAGTTTGGGGCACTTCAAGATCAAGTGCTCTTGCGAGCCGCAATTGTGACATGTTTTGTTGTCTTTTTTTTCATAAGGACAGCTCTTTACCCTGTGGCCGGCCTTGTTACAGTTGAAACATTTATTCGTGTATTTTCTTGCACCCTTCTTTGTACGATTTTTCCGGGAAGCTCCTTTAACTGAACTACCATCTCGTGACGTCACCAGTACAGCAACCTTCCCTTTGTCGCTGTCCGTTATCGTGAAGCGAACTTTTTCACCCTCCTCCAGACTCCGGTAACCATTGGCCTGTATGGCGGTCTGGAAAGTGAAGACAATTCTTTCGTTTATCTAGAAATTGGTACGTTAGCCTGTCGTTAACAAATTAGCGTTTTTCTTCGCTGCGTGAGGACTCGACTCTCCCTTGGAAGAACTATTTTCGACGTAAACCTCTCGCAGCGAAGGAAATTAAGCGTCTGCGAGAAGGCTATTAACAAAACGTCGATAGCACTGACGATTATCTCGCTTTTGGCTTAGCAAATCTAAACAAGTATACTGTAATCTCCAAAAGCGCAAAAAGGACATTCGTGAAATATCCCCCAAAATTGAAAATTTAAAAACTTATTTTAAGAGGCTGAAATACTGAAAATTTTAGAATGCTGATTCAACTCCTGAGTAGTTTCCCCACAGACAATTATTCCATTTCGTTGCGAGAGGTTTCTCCCTCAGAGAACGGAGAAACTAGTTTCTCCAAGGGAGAGACGTCTCGCAGCAAAGGAGAAAAATAGTCTGCAGAGAAGCTAGCTCATGGGTTCCAAAATAGACTTTTTTTAAAAACAAAAAAAGTATTTCAATTTTAACCGCTATCTCTGTAAATAATCAAGATATAAAAGAGCTTTGACTCGAACGAAATGCTGTTTGTAACTTTTTATGCATGACTACAGAACCCCTTTGCGCGATTTCCTTTTCTTTCTTTCATTCTTTTATTGATCGCGAAAAGAGCATGCTTGCAGCTCCTTTATTTTATTCTTTGTAGAGATATCGGTAAATTTTGAAATTCCCATACAAAGTCCTATAAATATTAATTGTTATTAAAAAAATGATGTCTGTGCATTCAGTATGCACCTTTCAAAATGGCGGCCACGCGGGGTAAACTGGGGAGAGTGGGATGAAAACGAGGCATCGAGGGCCCAAGAAGTAGCAAAAACGGCGTACAATGTCTTGCAACCTACGAATATGTAGAGTCAATATTCACAGCTGTTAACAGCTGTCAGTGCTAAAATTAGAATAAGTTTTGAAAACCTTTTTTTAAGTTCCCATTAACGGAAAATCTTTTTAGTTCAAGAGTTAACTCGCGCCATTTTAGGAATTGCCGCTTGAGAAACATTTTATCATTTCTTTTGCATATCACTTGATTATTCAGTCAAAAACCAGTAATTCGTGAGTTCCGTTCATTCGCTTTCTGTCAGCCGGGTGATAAATTCAACTTAGTATTTGGAAATTAGCATTTCATTCTGGACCTCCGGAAGCTTGCTTTTTGAAAATTGGTTTTCTTGTAGCACTCACGATAAAACATTTTTATTTGATCTTAAAAACACTACCAAAGCAACCGGTGCACGAATTGAAATCACAAAACTTTCGAGGTTAATAAACGTTGTAACTAAAATAAAATGAATTGAAATTAATTACGCGAATTATATTTGATCAAACGTTGAAAGCAATGAAAAGGTCAATGGACATATCTATGTACATTTGAACACTTTCTGTTGACAGAACTTCGCGTCCTAATTATAAAGTCGACCTTTCTGGCATTTGGTAATGGACATACTTTATTTTTCATCACTGTCCTGACGACTAGCGTTCGTTGTCGGAGTTTTCTTTATCATCACCAGATCAAAAAAATGACACGCAAGTACACAGAGATCAAAACAAAAATGAGGCGAGTTGAATTTAATTTCTCTAAACCGCTTGGCGGTTTGTCTAAATTTCCGGCCATAAAGTTGTATTAGCTAAGGCTATTTTGCATTTCATCAAAAAGTTACCAACTGTCGCTTTATATTGAAAATCGACGTTTTGAACAAAAGTTTTCAAAAAGAGTTCATGTTTCAATAACCATGGCGTACGCATAATGTTGTATGTGAGAGAAATCTTTTGATTTCCCAAAGACCTCGTGTAGTCGGGGATTCTGTTCTTCTGTTCTTTTGGCTCCATTGTTGTGTCTGCTGCAAATCAAAATTATGACGAGACTCAAATCTATTCAGTGACAAAAACAATAGACTTTTATTATCAAAGCTTTCAGTTGGACATAAATTAGTTTAAGCAAAATGACAGAATCATAAAGACGAGGCTAATAAACGTTTCCACTCAAATCGAAACAACGAATCTATATATTTTTTCCTATGATAATAATACAGGTATTTTAACGAAATCATTTTGCTCGCTGTTCTGTTTCCAAAAAGGTTACAACCGCAATGAAAACCTTACTTTATTTTAGAAGGACACTTGTCTCGGGTTCACCTGCCCATGCAAGAGCAATATATAATATTTAATAATAAATGTGAGAGCGAAGAAAAAATGTTTTGGTTTCTTTCTAATTCTGTTGGTGTTGTTGAAGAGAATCCCGGGCTGCAGCCCCCCAAGTGTTCTTTAGTTTTCACGACCGTGTGGTTTGAACCATGGAAATTAAAGCGTTAACATTTGTTTACCTGGTGAACAAAGATGTCTTCTCTCGAATCATCGCGAGTTATGAAGCCGAAACCTTTTACCAAGTTGAACCATTTCACAGAGCCTGTAAGAACGCTTTCATTCGTCTCCTGATCATCTGTTCGATAAAGACAATAATAAGTAAACGAAGAGCTGTAAAATTGGTGTTGTTTCTCACAAATAAATTTTTCTAACCCTTTGCCAAGCTTGAGTTAACTTCATAATAAATTATACTCCGGGAAAAATCTTCTATTAGTTTCATGTACAAGAACAACAGAACATTGTAAACAACCATTCAACATCGTTCATGGAATTTAAATCATGTCTTCTTATATAAACAAAACCCTTGGCAGCAGAACAAGTTTGAGCCGTTAAATCTAACTCTCAAAAGTTATCATCACAGCTTTTTACCGATGCAAGTAATCCTCATAAATTTAAGCAAATCGTATTGCTTAACTGATTTCACCAACGAATTTCGCCACAATAGGAATGCTGCTGGCAAAGATAACTCCCTCATTTTTTGGTTGTATATAGAATAAGTTTGAAGAAAGAAAAGAACGCGGTCGTGATAGAAAAACATGTAACAGTCCACTAAACCACACTAAACCACAAGAAATAAAAATGGTGATAAAACAAAATAACTTCAAGCAAAAACTAGAAGTTGCTAGAAAAACTTTGTCGAAGTAACAGCAAGCTTTAAGACAATATACAAAATTTGAAACTACTGACAGGAAAGCGACACCTACCTGCCATGTTTTAGCCTGAAGGCTTCGCTGGGTTGCGCGCGATTCCTGCGTTTTCCAGCTGTTAAGAAAATTAAAGTTATTTTGGTGCTTGCTTTTTGCCAAGAACTTAGTTGAATTACACCGTAGACATTCACTGGGACAGCATTACTAATGGCGCTTCTTCAACAGCGTAGAATTTTTCATAAAATGTTCTCTTTTATCTCAACACGCAAAAACACCTGTGTGTAAGTTCACAAACTTTGCGGTTCGATCCTATCTGGTGCTCCTGCTGTCATAATTACACGATAGAGTGAAGGGCCTTCACTGATGCCTGTAATCGGATGAAAAAGATATTCGGAGCAAACAAAATGTGACGGCTTATGTGACAATGTGCACAATAATAATCCATACATACGGGGACTTGGAATTCTCAGACAATATAATGATTGCATGGTGACAAGATGCATTTTAAAAACAATAATTCATTACCCTGTTAACGGTTCACAGGCCAGAACAACCAATATTTTACGGGAACATTTGCATCTTCTCCTGGATAAAATGTGCGAACACTACAAGCATCCTCAGTTAGTCATTTTTGTTTAAGGTTTGGCACAAAACCTCAAATGAGTTTCGAATACCATTGAAAAAAATCTAGATCGGTAAAATACTTACTGTAAAGTGTATAAGATGATATTCCAGCGATAATATTAATTTTAAACAAAAAATGCCACCTTTTAGCATCCTTCAAAGATTTTGATATTCAAGGGGAACCTATTTCTAACTCAATTAAAGACTTGCTATTATTGGAGGGAATATTTCGTACATTAAAAAAGTGCGGTATAAAGTTGTATTGTATACTTAATGAATTTTCAATGTCCGACTGTGCGAATCTGTTTGGGTTCGAGTTATTCAGTAAATCAACAAAAATTCTGTTTTTATAATAAAAGATTTTCCATAATAATGTATTGCAGCACTGTATACTGAATGGGGTATCTCGCTGAAAAATATGAACTTTCAAGTTATACCGAAGCCATTCAGTATACATGTAACCATTGTTTGTTCAGATAAAGCGCAGATTTTAATTTTTTATCTGTCAGTTTATTACCTCGCCTTATGTTTACAATGTTTTTATTTTTATATAATATTTCGAAGAAATCAGAGACTCTAAACTAGTATTGACCGCAGCCCTAGATATTTTATGATCGTCCTAGCTTAACTGAACCCAGTTCGTCTTCCGCTTGAGTGCAAGCACGTTTTTACTAAAAAAGCAAACAAATTTGTCTTGAAGTTCATTTATTCATTGTCATATAAAAATGCTATTTTTCAAAGAAAAATTTTGTTGTTAAAATTATATTTACTTAGCTCTAACCGAGAACGACAACAAAACCTGGAATAGAACAGGTGAATTGGAGAGTAGCTAGCACCAAGAGATTAGGATCAGATTCTATTTTAAAAATATCAAGTGCAGCCTTGTTGTTCATCTAGTTTCAGATTTCTAAATTTAGCCCAAATTTACTGTCAGTTTTGTTGTTTGTAATTACTGCAATAGTTACATTCAAATGAAAATTTAAGTAGAGTGGACATGAAATTCTGCCAAGAGGGTTTGCAATTTTAATGAATACGCATACTTCACTGCATAAATCATTCCAGAAGACCATTCATGACGAAAGATCAACACTGTTAATGGCTTACACAGGACTTACTGAAGAAATTCTACAAAAATTAAGGAAAAGCAGAAAAAGGTATTAAAATTTTCATTGCTTATAAGATATTCAGGGAAAAAGACAAAGCAGGTGAAAAATTTTCTGTCTTCGTCAAGGGTTTTTTTATTCAAAATATTGGCCTCATAAAACAACACACCATGAAATTATAATTCCGAATATATCGAATAAATAATTGATTCCTTTAGGCTTTAAGAAATAATAACAAAATTTCCCATTATCGCGCATTAAAACCAAGCTTTCAATTTAAATTAAGCAATTCATTATGTATATTTTTGCTTCAGTGAGTAAAGCCAATAAACGTAAACAAAAATTTTTCAAATTAAAAGAATTTCCTTTACGAAAACCAAAGCATTTGCCACGGAATCGACAAATTAAAAACCGTGTTACCTGTTAAAGAAGAAACTGTACCGTCGTAATTAATAAGATTCTTTCGCTGCAAACATGTATGGATACTCGTGTTTTAACTGCAGCAACAGCTATCAAATTATGTTGGCAAATGAATTTGGAAATTTATTAATTAAAAAAAAAAAAAAAACCTACCAGCAGATGGCACGCATTAAAAGCCAACAATAATTGTTCTACGCTATCTATGGATACACCAGCACAATTCCCTTGGCGCTTTTTTTTTAGGGCACTTCAGTTTCAAACTGTTCTTAAATTGTTATCTTTTCTATGATTAACCCTTAAATTGCCCCCCCCCTCCCCTCTCCTCGATATTTTTGCGATTTTGTGGAGGGATTATAGAATTTTCTATTAGTTGTTACTTAATAGCCTCCCCGCAGTCTATTACTCTCCTTCACTGCGAGAGGTCTCTGGGAGACAGGAAAATAATAGTCTGCGGGGAGGCTATTACCTACTTGTAAACACGTTTTTTAAGTGAATTTCAACTTGCCAACCTTGTTAGATTTTGAAAAATATTCCTTTGAAATGTGGCAAACAATATCAAGTTTTCTTGAAAATAGGTCTTTTCTTTCAAAATTAGTTACATTTGACATTGCAAATGACGTTTTTTTTTGCACCATATTCAGCTTTTAGTGGTTGAAATATGCAAACGAACCAGCTCTGGAAGGATAGCCAAAGTAAATCATGTGAGGTGAGGTAAAATCTTACTCCCGGAGGACGTTATTGTTTGTCTCCAGCCATGTATCACGTGATCGCGGTGAGTGTGCTGCTCACGTGCTTAATTACGTATCATTTGCTGACGTCATTGTTTACATTCCGCTCATTAGCATACGACTTTCGTAAAGAAGGTACATATGTACGATATCATGCTAAATAAGAACCAAATTCAAAACGTGAATATGCTTGTCAAACGAACTGATCGATTGAAATTTTCAGTTCTTTACATGCAGTTTTTAACTTTATAAAAAACGCAAAATAGCGAGTTAGCAAAATCATTCAGTTCATAATGAGTAAAATTTCAATTTTTTAAAAATGCATCACACAAAAAGTAACAAAGATACCGTATCCGTTCGAATAAGCAACCCTACTCGAATAACCGCCCCCCAAAAAATTAAATAAACGCCCCTATTTGAATAAGCACCCCTCCCCATTTGTCAAAATACACTGAAAATATGCGTGTTAAACACATTTTGAGTATTTATTAAAAGACAAAAAAAAACCCACAGCAATGGTTATATAAGAGCCTGGTTTTGGAATTTAAAGTGATAAGCGCCAATTCGAATAAGCAGCTGCCCAAAATGTACAAAATTCAATAAGCGCCCTGGGCACTTATTCGAACAGATACGGTAGTGAACTTAAATTTGCTGGCGAAGGTTATTTTTCAAAGCCCCCTGCTGGTAGTTTTGTAGCTTGATTAGAAACTGATGCACACACGTTAATGATGCAAAAAAATGTCAACAAATATTTGCCTATAACAAGTGTAATATTGATCTTACTGATATCAGGCTTTTCTTATCGTTAGACATTTGATCTTGTGGGGGGGGGGGAGTTGAAGAAACTGTAAAAACAGGAAAAAGAGTTTGGGTTGGAGGTTGGCAATGAGAAAAAATTGCACGGATATAAATTCTTCCAACTCCCCTGTGAGTTCAAATGGTATGTCCCTTGTTAGGACCTGTTAATGGAGGTGACATTCCACAGCACTTAACCTTATTCAGTTTTTCTCACCAACCAAAGAAAATGAACAGAACAGCACTTATCAGACACAAGAACTAAAAAAAATTCCATAACAAATGAGTGATCTTTAATAATCCTCACTACCCCCTGCAAACTACTCTCTAAATTAGTTTTTTTAACACAGTAAAGTTTTGTATGTACTTGCATTTATATAAGTTTTCTTAAAAAAGCTCTAATCATGAAAAATGTTATGTTATGAAAAATACTTTGAACATCCGAGGGTTAAAAATTGTTAATGGTTTCCTTTAAACTCTACTCTATAATTATTAGTTATTAATTATTAGTATATTATTAGTTATAATTATTGGGGTTTCAATGACCTGACCATGGTGCTGTTTGTAGTTATGAGACCAAGAATGCTTTCCATTTGACTGGTCTGGTCAGTCTGACCAGCTGGTTTATATGAGAACTGGTCCCAGCAAGACTGTCTCATGGTTCCAAGCTGCTCAGTTTTCCTGTTCGGGTGAGTTGTGGTGGGAAAAAATACATGTACCCACATGCATGCTCCTCTACAACACTTTAGTTTTTGCAAGCAGAATTGGGACAAGGTCAAATGGGAGCACACTGGAGAGTACCCACAACTTGTCTGTGATTGGACAGCTATTCTGACCTTGACCTTTCTATTTTCACTGGCCAGAACCAGTTCTTTTCAGCCGGCCAGGCCAGACAAATGGAAAGTGATTTAAGAGTGGGTGTTAAAGAACACAGGAATGGATCACTATAATATTGCTTTATAGTAGATTTATTTTCCAGTCTTAAACAAAATTGGTCCTTGTACATTTTCTATCTAGAGGATAAAACACTGATCTCTCCCAACTCTCAATTCAAAAATATAGCAATAAACAAAATGGAAGAAATTTGTGTTTATATCTATAGCAACTCTGAAAATAAAGTAAAGCACTTCATAACACTGCATATAACATTTTAGAAGCAGATGACAGATTGTACGTTCCTTGTAATGTCTGTCCTTAGTATTTACAACTTGATCATTCACACACTAAATTGTTTTGGGAAAATACAAAGAAATCTTAAAGAAATAGGCGGCAGGAACACACGTCAAATAATTTTTTGTAAGAATACGATTTCTCCAATGATTATGCAGTTCAGAATAATCAGTTACTGACTTCTAAATATATGTACCTGCAATATATTTATTCAAGTTTTGCTCGTTTTAAAACGCTTGTCGCTGAAATTCAGTTCAACATGCACGATTCGTAAGTCGGAACCATGTATTTGATGTTGATGAATGCATCCGGCCCTCCACGGCGTTCAAAAGCTTCAAGAGTTTCTTGTATCAAATCCCCGAGGTTTTCTCTTCGCTGTTGGCTGTAGTCGATGCCGTCTCCCGAGTTCAGATTTTTGTTCTTAAAGATATTTAAGATGGGAAGAATCTGTCGGTAGTACGGGACGAGTGCTTCTCCCACAAGATCTGCAGAAATAACGAGATGTTGCAGAGCTTTGAGAGTGGTGCACACCACTTTGTGATTTCTGGTGTTCAGTGCTTTCTTGATTGGGATGATGAGCTGCGGTATAACGGGAAGGATTTTGTTTCCTCCGTGCTCCAACATGTCGTGAACCCCTTGTCTGGCAAAGAACTCGCATGGATGAGTTGTCTGAGACAATCCCTCGAAAAAAAGGGGCAAGTAGTGATGGTAATCTAACTTCTCGATTTCAACTTTCCAAGCGATCTTGTTGCCCTTCGTATCGTGCTCCAACGCGATCGGAAAGTCACCTCTTTCGTAACATTTCTTGAATTTTGTTTTTTCAGCTGGTCTTTCTGTAAAAGCTCCAGCACTAGGAGGACCTTCAACCTACAACAAAGTGAATATAACTTATAATTCATATTAAAAAACGAATAATTTGCTCCGTTACTACGTTGATCAAGAAACAACAAAACAAGATGGCGGTACGGGTATCTAGATGGCCTACCTCGGCGTTCTTTAGTCTCGATTTCGACGAAAATGCTGTCGCAGTGGTAGTTTTCTTTGTCGGAGATAGTTTAGTTGTGCTTGGGTTGTGAGTTTTATGCCGTTGCTGAACCATCGAAGTCATGTTAACTCTGTTTCCACTCAACTCGTCAAATGTCCTCTCCTCTCAAACAAACCAAGGTTTTGAGTATTTTCGTTGTCAAGGTGACAATGACAAAAATATCGATTCCTTATTTGGGCGGTACATTTTATGGCCTTATCAGCCCCCGGGCCTGGTGGGAACATAATTGAGTAAAAGTTATGTTCCTAAAAAATATGAGCCTGCGATTTGTCCGCGAACCAAAACAAGATGGCGGCTGCAGGACTTCCTGCAACTTTAAAACCCATACAAACTTATCTTAAGACTGCCCAAGAGTACGATAAAAGAGATCCTGTGCTTGCCTATTATTGTAAGTAGCAGCATGGCTTGTTTTTCTTTGATTTCTTTTTGTCTTTGTGTGAATGTTTTCAACTGATGTAATGTTCTATACTTGCCTCACTTATTGACTTAATCAGGTGATCTGCTCGAGCTTTTAAAGGCATAGATTTATTTTTAAAGCGATGGTAAATACCTTTATTTATAGAAGGCTCTAAGACATTCGATTTCGTTTGTTTAACTTTTCATTGACTAAGAACAGATTTCCCGGACTACTTCTAATTTTTTCTGAATAGCTACATTTTCCAGTTTGAGTTTGAGATTCTGGAAGTTTTCCATGCAAAATGCAATGGTGTTTCCACTTCGGCACTTGATGAAAAAGCTGCAGTTTGACCAACATTTGGTATTGATGTGATTTTCTTATTTGGAGGCCGCATGTATGCTGTTCAGAGAGGAATCAAGATTGACAGCAAGTCAAAGGAGGGCAAAACTTTTCTCTTCACCCTTATGGATCAGCTTGAAGAGGTACATTGTGCTGTACACTGCTTTATGATTATATCATTAGCTGCACAAAGATCCTGTGAAAATAGTTGATCTTCCGTTGCTATATTTGTCTTGCCTTTTTATTTTTCTAGAAACTGGTTTGGTGAATTGTATTCAAACAGTGCATCTGAAAAATTTGCAGTTTGGATGGGATAAAACCAGGGATTGCCTTAACTTGCTCATGTTTGGATAGAGGGGCACTGCTAAAAATCTCAAACCCCAACTCTGTAAATATGAAAAAAGTTCTCAAGGAACTTCAGTTGTTATTGATTAATCTTATTTCAAATTTCACAGACTGTAACTCACTATTAAATCATAATTACTCTATCTGTAGCAAATTTTCTAGAAACCAAAAATCTGATACCGTTCTTATGACAAATAAAATCTTAAAAGTATACCCTGGCAGTGGCCTGTTTTTCTGGGTCTTGCCAACTAGGGACTGTCCCTTGGGGATGAGATCATCTTACCACAATCCAAATTGAATGACATTTTGTATTAATTATGATTGACATTTTGTATTAATTATAATAATGTACATTATTAAACTGAGGTTAAATTATTTTTAGGGTAGTTTTGGGCCAACTTATCATACTTGAAAAAAAGGAAAGTAAGAAAAATTGAATACAGGGCCCATAGATGAGATGATTTTAACAATTGTTTGATTGAGTATGGGAAGGGAGGGTGGGGGTGATTATTGTAAGCAG
>JANSTQ010061889.1:0-12040 GCA_026167885.1 Bergia puertoricense | reverse complement strand
TAACAGCACTACAAATTAAGAACATAACGACAGTGCAAACAACACATTACTCACGGGATTACTATCAAAGATGCGATGAAAAGAATTGCTGTTTGATTTCTTTGCTAAACAAAATGTGCACTGTTACAGCCTGCTATTCTTTGAAAGGACTTCCCAGTAACAAAGTTTGTGAAGAGCCGGTGAATCTTGTTGGATAATTCTCAATGTAGGAAGAAGAAGAAATACAAGTTTCTATCTTGTATGGCTCGAAAGCCACACCAATACGTAGACTTTCACGGTTACATGGCTTGTTTTGAGTTCTATCAGCTACTGCATGTGAGGTGGCCTTAGCTCGGTGGTGGGGGAGGGGGAGGTGGTGGTGGCGCACTCATCAGTGGGGGAGGTGGTGCCTGTGTAAAAAACATTTGGAAGTTCATTGACAGTTATCTTACCTTCATCTTATCTAGTTGATTCATTCATTTACTCTAAATTCACGGAGCTTAAGGCCCTACTGAATGAGGCAATTTTTCTCACAACTTACAACACAATGCCTTTGCAAAGCAAGTTTCAGAAAAATATTGCACATGTAACACTTCATCTCTACAACTTGCTATGCAATGGATAACTGCAAAGCAAGTTGCAGAAAAAATTGAACAATCTTAATCTTTTCGCAACACTGTGAAGCCAGTTGCAGAGTCTAACATGTCTACTGCAACTCGCAATGGTCTACTGTTATAAGCATTGCATAGCAAGCTGCGAGCAAAATTTGCCTCATGTAACATGGCCTTTATACAATGAGGAAACATCAGGCTTGGGCCATTCAAGGTAGGTCGACTTAAAAATTAGTAGTAACATCGGTACTATAACATTGAAAACAAAGCTACATGCATGCCCTTATCAGTAATCATAGCTCTTTTTATGCTAGAGATGGATAATCCACCTAGATGAATCATCCATCTGATAACTTAAATATGGAACAAACTGTGAGGCATTCTGATGTTTTGTAAGATAGTTTGTCCCATGAACAAACTTACATAAACTTTGTATAAAATTATGGAGACACAATTTGTACGTTTTTTATTTTTCCTGGGTCCTCTGCTGCTCGCATCTACACACAGATGGATTATTTGCCTGAACAAACTGCCTACCTAAGTTTGTCTGTGACAACAACATAAGCAGGATAAAAAGATTTTAATAGAAAAGTTACTTTCTAACATCAGACAAAACAACGAGTTATACTAGACACTTTCCCTCTAAAAAAGATGCAAACAGAATAACAAACCAACAACGTACATTCAGAGCACTTACCCATGGTTCAGAGGGTGGAGGAGGTGGAGGCTGGAATGGCAAGAACCCTGGGGGAGGGGGTGGAGCAAAGCCTGGAGCTTGGGATGTTTGCCAGGGTGGCACAGCACCTGAGCAATGAGAAACAAAAATAAGGAGTGTTCCAGCTGTTCTTCACTGTGTCAAATCTCTTTCTCATCCAAAAATTAGAAATGGCCAAGAACAATGAATACAGGATGGTCTTTTTGAATTTTTCGTTTGATCTATCAACAAATAACTATATGTTGTCCCAAGTTAAAATAAAGTTTTGAAATATGTCATCTAATTTGCTTGGCTTTATGCCTAGTAATGACAAAGGGTCTGTTCGTACTATGACCAAAGTTCTACTAAATAGTTTTGTTGAGTTGTCCTCTTTGTAATCCCCCCCCCCTAATATTAGTAAAATTGAGCAAAACTTTTGGTTGGTAGAGCAAGGGTGATAATGAAAGTCATAAGTTTGAATCCTGCTGTGGACAGAGATTTTTCCACTTTTCGGTGTGGACCAATTTCCTTTCTAGGCTATTGTAGGCATTAACTGGGATATTTGTACAGCACTTTAACTTTATACCACATTTAAATCGCTAAACAAAATTTTGTCCACATCTGTCTGGTGTAAACAAGCACTAAGTTAGTAACACAACTCAAAGATACTTGTGGTACAAAGTAGGAATTAACTAGATGAAACTTAAACAATGGTAGTTAATCAGCGGTGCAGTGGTTGAGTGCTAACGAGTCTCACTCGTAACCTGAAGGTCTTGAGTTCAAACTCTGGCCTGAACACTGTCTTGTGTCCTTGAGCAGGGTACTTAAATTGATTTGTTCCAGGCGATTCTGCTGTATAAATGAGCACCAACTTCAGCTGGGGGTAAACAGTGACAGAAAAGTGTCCTGTCCTGGGGGAGTCAGCCTTATCAGCCACTTGGCTCAGGAATGATTTACTTTAGCTTTTCACAACAACAATTTGGCTAAGTATTTTTTCTTCAAAACATTTTTAAGACACCTAATCATGTGCTCTGTCTCACCTGTTTGCCAAGGAGGTGGGGCTGAGGATGTTGGAGGAGGTGGTGGTGGTCCATGTCCCCCTGGGGGTGGAGGTCCATGTCCTCCTGGAGGTGGCAGCCCATGTCCCCCTGGGGGTGGTGGTCCATGCCCCCCTGGGGGTGGAGGACCATGTCCTCCTGGGGGTGGTGGGGGTGCATGCTGAAATGGCCCCCCTGGTGGTGGAACTCCAGGTCTGGGTCCTATAAAAGAACAAAGAAGACAATGACACAGTTCCTCCAGCCTTTAAGAGTTTAATAAAGACAAAAATTATTGAAAAAATTTTAGACAATTTTTACTGATCACAGCTACAACACTTTAATAGAAAATGGCATTATATGCTTTTCAAACAAACCAATACATGAAACAGTGCAAGTTTTCATGGGGCACTCCATATAAAATATACATTGAAAATTGGCATTTTGCAAGCAGATCTAAACTTTCATTTGGATCTTTCATTTGCCAGGGAATTCAAGACTTTTTGAGACAAGGGGGGCAGTGTGGCCAAGCAGTTTAAAGCACTGACTCACAACCTGGAGGACCTGAGTTCAAGTCCTCTGCCCACCGGCAATGCTGGTCAGGGGTTTCAAAACAAGGCGTCACACGTTGCAAGCGACGTTTACTAGCCTACTTTCTGACGCCTAGTTTCACCACAGTTGCTCAGACTCCAGTTATAGTTGAAGTGACATCAATAAACCTCCAACTCCTATTCTGCTCATTCCAACTCCTACTAGTTTGTCTTTTTGAAACCCCTGCTGGTGTTCATTATCATTTTGGTGTTCATAACATGGCACTGAAAAGCCCTTGCGGGGAGTTGTCATCAGAAAGTTGTTTTTTTCAAATCTATCAATTAAGGCCGTAAACAAGCTTAAACTAAAACAAGACTAAGTCTTCTGAAGGATTGGTAGAACTGTGAATCATCAAAACATGTTGCCTACATTGTTACTATATCTATTACAGTGTTCTAGCTAGCTAAAACAATGACAGGGCGCCCTAATTTGCATATCAACTTCAACCACAATCGACAGGTTGCTGCACCCTTTTGTTTTGGCCTAGCTAGAACACTGTATTATAGCACATGTGTTTATGAACTTACCTGCCAGGCCCGGCCCATGAGGTGGGCGTCCTCCCATTGGCGGACCCCCAGGCCCCAGCAAGCCTGGTTTATTTGCCCATGGTGGGGCTCCAGAAGCAGGTGGTGGTCCCAAATTGCTGGGTGGTGGCACTGGGGTGCTCATCAGGGGCTTAGGGCCAGAGGTAGCCCAAGGGGGAGGGGCTGACGATGGGGGTGGTCCACGAGGAGTTTCCCCCCTGGGGTTCATCAGTTGCTGCAGAACATCACAAGCTTAAGGTTAATAATCAATCAGACAATCTCAACAAACTGAATGTTACTGCTTATACTGACTAGTTTTAATGAAAATTGAAACCTAAAACCTAAATTTTCTACACAAATTCAAGTTCAAGTATTAAAGGTACTCACTTGACCTGGGCTTAGGAAAGAAAGGTAAGCAATAACTCTGAAATTTGCAAACAGTCAATGGACAGGCCTGTCTTCTCAACATTGTGCCAGAAGCGGCTTTAGTTAATGTAAAAGAGATGCTGGGATCTTTAAGCAAGTCATTCATCCTCTAACAAACTTCTCAGGATGTCTAAAGACTCCTTCAAAAGTGCAAAGCCAATCAAAGTGACCTAATCCTCAACAACATGTGCATACCTGACATGCAAGATCAATGATTGCACTGTGGTGATGCACTTACTCAGAGCTTTATATTTCATTATCAAATACTGGTGACAGACATATAAGAAAAATAAATAAATTGTGGTGCTTATATAGCACTTTATCACAAAGTCTCAAAGTTGTATAAATGGC
Source organism: Bergia puertoricense (assembly GCA_026167885.1). Taxonomy (NCBI): domain Eukaryota; kingdom Metazoa; phylum Cnidaria; class Anthozoa; order Zoantharia; family Parazoanthidae; genus Bergia; species Bergia puertoricense. Next base: position 7,830 of record JANSTQ010061889.1, on the reverse strand, counting down.
AAAAATGGCTGCCGTTTACAGAGTTGATGCAGTCCACAACAATGGGGATATTTGCTCTTTTTCAAGAAGTGTGCAGGTTTCTTTTAGCCCCCTGACAGAATGTCAAGAGACTATATATCTATTTAAATTTGAATACAAAATTGTTGAATGTCTAGTCTTCACTTACTCTTAACACAAAGTGATACTTCACTGCAAGGGATAATTTCCACTTTACAGGAAGGATAAAACACAAACCTGTGGTGCAGGGGGTGGAGGTGTTGCTCTGGGTGGTGGTTCTTGTGGTACTGGAGGTTTAGGAGGTGGTATTGGTCCTTCACCTAACTCAGCCATCAGTGATAAGTACTATATAACAAATGACAAGAGAAAGTGTAAGGAACACTCCTTCGCAACAATTTTATTTCATTATGAAAAATGGTTTTAAAATTACAGAGTTTCCATCCTTAACTGAGCCAGTCTTTCTTGAAAGAACCCTTCAAGTATTTTCAAATAAAAAGTTATGGCTTTTCAATGACCTTCCATTATCTTATTTTACAAAATCCATAAACTAAAATTCCAAAAATGTCCTGAAAACTGATCGATCATGAAGCAGTTTGCCATGTTTGATTAAATAACTTTACTTCATTGCAAACAGATCTGATTTTCAACAACTTTCCAGACCCATCTTTCTTTTCAAGGTTTTCCAGGCCTGGACTTTGAAATGTTGAAACTCCACAACTTTACAGGTTATTCATGCCGTGTAGAAAACCTGTTATTTTGATTTAAAATACAGCTAGCATTGGAGTGCATACAGTCTGGGCTCCTTCTAAAAGGACAGTCTGTAGTTCCTGATGTCTGAAACTGTCCACTGAGAGCCATTACATTGTGGTTCAATGTTCCAAAAAAAATTATGAATTGCTGATAAACATATTCATGTAATCCGCTGTATTTTGGCTACTTAATATCTTACCTCACTGTCCATTTTGGCTTTATCAACTGGGATTTGAGGTACCTCCCCAAACCTAACCAAAAAAACACAAAATTGAAATTCAGTTTGTTAAGGGGAAAAAAGTTGACCTGAAATACAGAACAGATACTGAGAACTTTGTGCAAGCTTTTAATAGGGGTTCTACACTGTCAGTGCACTGTCAAGGAACTTTTGACCAAATGATTTTGTGAAAGACGGTAACTTAAATACCAACTAGTCTTTATAGTATCATTTGCATTGTCCTACTACATTCCGTTCATCATAAGCAAATGATATTAGCTCCGGTTGGTTTACTTCAATCATGCAACCCTCTAACTCAAGTTTTTAAACAAAGTTAATATATATAAAGAATGACCTAATTTTTTATCAGAAGGATCTTATTGATTACAAGTAACTTACTCTGATTGTATACAATCTGTAGCAATATGACCTGCGGCTCCACACTTTGTACACACAACATTATTAGTAACGTTTCTCTGTTCAGGACATTCCCAGTGGCGATGGGTTGCAGCACCACAGTTACGGCACCTGCATTAAAAAAAATAGTTTATTTGTCTGGTAACTATTAACAACAACACATAATAATAAATTAATAAATTATTTATACAATATTATAATAATCATAGTAATTATAATAACAATATTTAACATAATGTAATGTTCAAGTATAATTTAAACAGCTTGAACAGATAACTTCAAATTGAGAGAGAACAAGACAAACCTAACCAAAAACTACATTCAGTTAATTTTCTTGGGCTCAAATGAAAGAGAGGGGTTTAAAACAATGCATAACAACAACATTCACCTGTTTTATTTCCACTGCTTATTTTCACCACAGTTTTACTGTCTGCATGAGTATCCTAACCCTTTATGAGCTTCAAATTTCTACTTTGATAAACCTTCCGCCTCCTAGTAGTTCATCTTTTTGAAAGCCCAGGAATTACCCCTAAAAAACTGTCTACTAACCTTAAGATTTCATCATCTCTCAGGGTTCCATTCAATGCTGCCAATTCTCTCAGTTGCATTCTCTTCAGGTCATTTTGGCCTTCAGGTGCTTCAATACCTTGTTTAAGAATTTCTCGAATCTAAAAGTAAAAACAACAAAAATTAATTTTGGGATAAGTTTCTCTTCCAAAAAATTCTTAGTTAGCCATTTCAACAGTTGCCTAACAGTATGTAACCGGACACAACAAGTGAATTTATGAGTTGTTTACTAAGTACAATTAAAAGTGCAATTGTTTACAGAAATTTACAGTAACAACATATTGTTTATTTATGTACAACTTCCACACAATTTATAAAAATAAAATGATAGATACTCTGCATACTGATTTTGAATGTTCTGAAAGAAATGAATGGAAAAAAAACTCCAAGTTAAAAAACAGACAGTCAATAGCCCTTTTCACAGTTCCTGAAAAGTGACAAAGCCTTTGTCTGCCATCGAGGCGAAGGTTGACTAGGCATTAATACAAACCCTCTGTGCCTTTGACATACAAATCAGTGATATTATTATGCTAACCAGTTTCACATCTCTAACCATGTAACGTCAACGTTCGCCTCGGAGCCAGACAAAGGTTTGGTTACTTTTCAGCAACCGTGGAAAGGGCTATTGCTCAACATATTTTAAAAAGCCTTCTTAAAAAAGTAATGCTGACTTGCCTGATCAACAGCTTTGCGAACAGACTCTGTTGTAGGACCAGTAACAAGTGCGTGAAGAGGTTCATCTTCTCCTGGATTGGGCTGACCATCACGTCTTCCCTGCCACACAAAAACCTGCGTGCAAATCCAATCACAACCACCCTTTCAGTCTCAAACATGAGTGATAAATCCAACCACAACCACCCTTTCAGTCTCAAACATGAGTGATAAATCCAATCACAACCACCCTTTCAGTCTCGAACATGAGTGATAAATCAAATCACAACCACCCTTTCAGTCTCAGACATGAGTGATAAATCCAATCACAACCACCCTTCAGTCTCAAACATGATTGATGATATGTGTGGTGCTAAACTCTCTTAACCTGTCTCCATTTTTATAAATAAGTTAGAAGAAATATGTAATTCATCTTAGTTTGTGTGTGATCCATTCCTTAACTCCTATAACAAAACATCCTGTTTTGTGCTGAGATCGTATGGAGAAGATGGATGTTAATATCCAATGAAATCTCAAGAAAAGTAAGTTACAGTATCCAGATATTTATAAATTTTAGATGTTCAATCACGCGTATGTTTTTTATCTCCAAACTAATTTAATTTCTTGTCTTTTAGATTTGTTCAGAAAAAAGTTTGCTCGATTCTGAGAACCAAGAAATTAAATTACTCTGGCCCTACAGTGATAAAATAGCACATACATACAATTATCAAGTCTTTGCAAGAGAGTAAGTTATAAAAACGGTAACTGAACAAAGTTTTGGCTGGAATAAGATTTGCCAAGAATGAAGCCTGAGAATGTCAAATTTCAAGATGGCAGCACACAGGATATGAACTCAAACTTAATAAAATAGTCAATCTGAACTGCTTAGTATTAACTTTGTGGTCAGAAACACTGAATTTGTTAACTACAAATATGGACTAAGGCCTGTTTCAAATGTCCTGCAACTGCTGTATTGAACTAAATAAAATTTGAAGTAGCAATAGCATGGCAACGGCATGGTTGTGGTTTCAAACACTGAATTAAAATCTGTCATGCCAAATGAAAAATGGCAGAAAAAGCAAAACTGTCAGAAAAGGCAGAATAGCATAACGTACAGTTTTCGTGACTTATGAATTAAGTGCGACACAGCAGTGGCACAACATTTAAAACTACTCTGCTACTGCCATGTAGCACAGCAGACTTTATCGAACTTACTTGCTGTGTCAAACTAAATTAATTGGAGTTGCCGTACCAAATGATTTCAAATGTTGTGCTACTGGCGAATTTAATTCCTGAATTTATTTCACAAGGCAGTGGCAAGACATTTGAAACAGGACTAAGGTGATCTACCTTGCCTTCCTTTACTGATCCTTTCCCACGGATCATGATTTTGGCTTGTGTCTGAAAGAAAGAAAGAGCAAATAAATTCAGATTCAGGGTTGTCATTTGTTTTGAAGGAGGCCCTGCTGTGAAGTAGGCAGCACAATCTGTATGGGCTTGGTAACAAAACTCGCATAAGTCAGTAAGACAAATTTATAGCTGGTGCTCACATTGCAACAGATGGTCAAATAGCTGGTCACCATTTTGACAATTCTGTGATTTAATAACTGGGCTATTCACATTCTGGTTACTGGTTTAACAAATTTGTAACACTTGTTTGGCTAAAGTACTTGTCAGAATGACAAAAACACTCCTTATGACTAAAAAAGTCTTTCAAGTTTCTTCTCTCTGTTGCACTGTCTTTAGTTAGTAATTTCCCACTGGGTATTACAAAAAAAAACGCTTTAGAACACTTAATTATAATCACGGTTCTTATGCATATTCCATACATAAATTTCATGACTTCTCTGTGATTTCCCATGGTCTTATTTTAGCAAATCCAAGATGTAAAATTCTCAGAATATCCCAAAACTGATGGATCATGAAGATGCTTGAGCACTATAAATTGATGTAATTCTATTTCACTCACATTGAGATGTGATTTTCCATGGCTTTCCACAACCAATTTTAGTTTTCTAGGTTTTTGAAGTGTTGGAGTTCCTAGGGCTGGTATGAAGGCCAAATAAAGCCTTCAAAGGTTCATCAAACCTTCGAACCTTTGTTTCAGGAAGTACTTAATAAAACACTTTCAATCTCAGGCTCCAACACATGAAAAAATGATGACTATATGCCACTGCACGACCACCCAACACATTCACCCTACACTAAGCAGAGCAGTCTAAGACACAAAATGAATCAAACTGCAACTTTTTCCAGCTGTTTCTTTTGATAATTTAAAACCGCCAGGTCTGAAGTCAAATTTCTCAGAAATTAGGGTATTTTTGTCAAAATATACCATTGTTTTGTATAAATTTAAAACTACTGGCCAAAGAAACGAAGGTTCAAAGGCTGACAAAAACCTTCGAAGGCAACATGAATGCCCAAAAGTTCATCCCAGCCCTAGGCATTCCACACCTTTCTAGATATAACATGATCCATACAAACCCAGTGTAACCTGCTTCAAACAGCATTTTATTTAAGAGATCTATCTGTACTACATAATATAATATTGTGCTTACTTCTTTTTCCATTTTCTTTAAGGTGTTGCCTCTGTTGAAAGATAATAGATATTATCATAATTTAATTAAATATATTTAAAATGACTTTTAAAACTGAAACATGAGCAAAGACAACAGAATTAAATAACATTTGTCTAACGTAAGTCCAGATTTCATGAGCTGAAGTAAGCAATCATATATATCAAATCAAATGTAGTGCAATATAAATACCGTGGTCCTATTAAAAGACCAATGAAATTCACATCTGGATTTTCTTCTTGTGGAATCATCACTTTATCCTGAATTTTTATGAGTGGAGGCCTAGGGGTAAAAATCAAGAATTAATTAAGGTGTCATCATAAATAAAATTATCAAAAATTAAGAGCCAACAACAAAAAGAGTGGAGACTCCTGCTGAGCTGTCAACAACAAAAACTAAACCAGTTTGCTACAATGTTGAATTAATGAATGTTTCTAATTGGTTTTGACTTTTTACAGAATTGTAAGCATTAAAATTAATCCAAGCAGGTCATGCACTAACACAAGCTATATATCTGTAGATGAAGAAGCTAGTGTAGAAATTAGTTGCCTTTTTAGTAAAGTTTGAATTCTCCTAAAGGATATGAAGAGGGGAGTGGAAAAACTTCACAAAAATCTGATTTCAGTCAAGAATCACACAATTTTTAGAAAATTTATCTAGAGTATTCATAGAATAAAAAAAGATTATACATATACAAAATCTGAAAACATTTCTCACTTGTAGTCTGATGGCGGTTTATAGTCAGAATTCAATCTTTGTGCAATCACAACAAGACGATGTCTCTCTTCTTCAAGTGACTTCCTCACCCGGAACTCTCTCGTGTTTAGTCTCTTACCCTCTGAATTATAAATTGGTTCTGGTGATGGTGACCTGTCCCACATAAAAACACAAAGTGTCATTCTACAGGGATTTCATTCCTACACCCTTTCAGCACTAGCCAAGTTATCAACATCTATTTTCTCCTCACAATATCAATATAAAAATAAGTTGTTTGGTTGTGAGAATACAGAAATTGATTACACACAGCAAGCTATCTAATATGAAAAGAAAAATTCTTCCAAATTGGTTCAAAGGAATGTAAAGAATGATACAGGTTAGGAGAATTTAGCAACACATCTGTCATGTTTGGGCTGAAAGGGTTGATGTAACAAGCTTTATGACAAATCTGTATTAGAAAGTTATAAATACACTGAAAATATCCTAATAGTTACCTTTCGTCAGGATTATCAGAGATTCCCAGTTCCCCAGTTCTCAGCATTCTGCTTATTTCTTCGATTTTTAATTGTGCTGTGAGAAACACAAAATACTTGGGTGATCACACAAGGACTACAACTGAAAATTTTATTTATGACATCAACTGGTGATTTACTTTGCTATCAGTGCCTATCTTTTAAACGTTTGATAAACATGAAAGACAGCATCATTTTTATTTTGAGCACGTGTGAGCTTTTGGTCAGAATCTTGGTCAAAATTCATTGTTCTGTGAAACCAATTAAAATCTGTTTGATCATGGCATTATCTCTCAGTTGATCTCACGTTCAATTGAAAAATGACACTTTTGCATTGGTCAAAAGGGTGAATACAGACTCTGTTTGCAGGATACTGAAGGTCACGTTGTTACTCTTGTCATTGTTTTTAAAGTTACTTTTGAAGCTATGCAAAACAAGAAGGGTCAAAAACAAAAGCCAATTACAGTTAATAATTTAATCAATACAGATAATAACATCCACAATTCTATTGAGAAATCTATACATGTAAATGTTAGCAAATGAAAGAAACAAACAAAATACATAATTATTAGGACAGGACTTGCTGATTTGAGGCTGGAACACAATCAAATTGGTCTGGGTCTCACATTGTAACAGCTGTGCATGTCCCAGGACTCACTCAATATATTTTCAGACAGAACACTGGCTTTGTAACCCAAAGGTCATGAGTTTGCCCTATGACCTGACCACATTGCCTTCTAGACAAATCTCACACCTCTGTTAAGTATTTTACAAAAGATATGTGGCAACCACTTACTGACATAGGCTTCCTGTTGTTCTGGAGTAAGATTTGATGGCATTGTTGTAGGCATGCCAGGAATAAACGTCTTCTTATCCTCTGTCCCCCACCGGCTTTTTCTTTTCTTTTTCTTTTTGTCTGAATCTACAAAGCAGTTTCAGTTTTAGTTTATATATCATCTTATACAACATTTTAATTAAATAAATATTTCATATTCATTAACTCTTTAATACAAAATTTGAGTGATTTAACAGCATTGGCAAACTAGTTTTGAAAATAACTTTTTTTTCTGCATGGGTACATGTAAGTAAACTGAATATGTTTTGTTGATCAAAAAAAGTTGATATGGTATGTTTTTTGTCATAGGGTTAGGTGTAAAGCTGACATTTCAAGCATTAGCCCTCTGCCAGAGCAGACTGCTTTAACCCTAGCCATAACCCTAACCATAAGGTCAGGCAGGGTTTCAGGTAAGGGCCGGCGAACGGCGAATTTCACCGGTGCTCTCTTGACTTTTGAGGAATATTCGCCATAGCTCCACGGGCTTTCGCCAGAGCAATTTTAGGTTTGGAACTCAGATAAATTGTATAGTTAAATGTCAAAATGCATGCAATTTGCAAACTTAAAAATAAACACTAAACCATATTTGTT
>JANSTQ010061778.1:0-15099 GCA_026167885.1 Bergia puertoricense | reverse complement strand
CAACAGGAACTATATGCAAATAAAATGTTGTTCTTTTTTTGATTTTATGTTGTTCATTTTTTATTTCGGAAAAAAAGTTCGCGCCAGCTTTATTTGTAAACGATTTTTGTTCCCCGAAAGTAACGACCCCCCGAAAGTAGCGACCCCCCGAAAGCAGCGACCCCCAAAGGCTGCTAATTCCGAAAGTAACGAGGGTCGCTACTATCAGAACTCTACGGCATTGGACTAAACAATCGCTTTTGTAAAACCTTAAAGAGACAAAAAAAATTATGGAATATAGGCAGTATACAGAAATAAAGAGATAGAAAAACATAAAGACATTGACAGTGTGCTCATGACAGCTGATTCATTTGCTGTGGACAGAAGAGAAAACTGATAAACCACTCTGATAAAGAATGACAGTGTGCTCATGACAACTGATTCATTTGCTGTGGACAGAAGAGAAAACTGATAAACCACTCTGATAAAGAATGCACTACTCTCACAACAAAATGTTCAGTTCATAAATTCTGCCTCCACAAAACACAAAACCACATGTACATGTATACAAAATGAAACATGAGCAATCCTCACCCTTAAAATAAGGTACAACTCCATTCTTTGCCTTGTAGTTTGTTACACTGACTCCCCTTGCTTCAGTAGTAGACTCTGATGAACCAGGGCGTGGCCCATCTGGAACATCACTTGGCGCAATCTGAAACGGATTATTAAATTGGCAAAGTCAGCATGGAATGCAGGTTGACGTCTGCAAAAAGGAACCAGGAAACAAGTTTTAAAGGTGAAGGATTCTACAGAGCTACACGGACATTATTTACAAGGGATCATAATAAATACATACATACATAGTCTTTATTTATACACGGTAAAAACACTCAGTTTCAAACGTTAATTATAATAAATAAAAACTATACAGTTAACCAACTGATTTACAGGTTTGCCGTGTGGGAGCTAGTCTTAGAAAACACCATTTTCCAAACTCCTCTTAAATTTTGAAAGTGATGTCGCTGTACGTACTTCGGTTGGAAGATTATTCCACAGAGCTGCACCACTATAACCGAAGGACCTCTTCATATAGTTGGTTTGCGGTTTTGACATATTGACAGGTGTCAGAAAGGAAAAGGTTGCACGTGGAGCAGTCATATTTAAAAAATCAAAACATTGCGATATATACGGCAGCCGGCGATGTCAATTCAAAATAAACGACAAATTTATCAAGAAAGTTGGACGGCTTCCATGCAAAGCAAACGTTGACGGCTTTTGTAAATTTGAAATGCAGTTCTTCATTCAATTTATTTCAAGAGAGAAAGCGATCTGGGTTTTTGCAGCTTTGTGTTAACGGCTTCTGTGGATTTGAAAAGCAATTTAAGTCTTCGTTTGATTTATTTCAAGAGAGAAAGCGATCTGGATTTTGTAGCACTGTGTTAGCAGGCGAGTGTGAGTATTGTCGGAATTCAAAATTCAAGTCATTCATGTAAGTGGAGTCACGACGTATATTTACCCAATATAAACATCAAACAGTCAAGTTCGTCTGCAGCATTTAAAATTCCATTCGCGCATGGTCTCACTCTTACATTCTGATGGCAGTACAGGGAAACAGTACAGCCAGACAAAACGCTATAAATGTGGGTAAAATGAAACTAGTAATCTGTTTTCACTCCAAAAAAAATGCCGGCTCCAAAACAAAAGAGCAGTGACGACACGCTGGTGTTTGATCTGCTGTTCACAACAAGTTCTGTAAAGGGAACTCGCCGTATTTTTGTATTATCAACAAAATGTATTATTGATCGTAACACAGAATAGATGAAGTAATTTTCCAACTTATGAAATGCTTTGAAGGTTTTCCTTCAAAGCAATGCAGGTGTGTAGGCAGGGGGGATGCGAAGGGTGCGTACGCACTCCACCCCCCCCCCCCCCAACACAGGCCAAAAAGGTCCGCTTGAAAGGACCTAATTCCGTTAACAAAATGTGAATTTATGAAAAAAAACAGAGATAAACTGCCTTTTTTCTTATTTTGACCTTTCCATATCCTCTTTCTTCACCATGAAATTTTAACTAGGGGAGAATGCTCCCTGACCCCCCAAGACGTTTCCACCTTCATTGCACACACGCACCTCCCCAAGAAAAATCCTGGCTACACGCCTGAAATGTTAGTTCTCGATGAACACTCAGATAGTGTCGAGTGTTTATCAAAGCAAATATAAATTTCTTGTTTTTGTCTCCCGACGGGACACTGTGATGAACAACCAAAGATGAGTGATGACAATTAAATTTAAACTGACCAATAGGAATATCACGTATTCTGGCTATGGAGCGTTGCTCGAGCATCACAAAAGGTACCCCTTAACGGCAGACGCTCATTCTCCTTCTCGTCCCATTCTCTCATAACTACAACTAGCGCGGTCAAGTCACGTTCGCAGCCCGGCTCGATAAAAAGACAAACTAGAGCGCCTGCTTTGCAGGCTATATTTTGCCCTTTTCACATACATCCTGTCCCAGCCAAGCACACCGAGAACGTACTCTGAACTTGTGTCAAAACTAGAGTTAGTAATCACCCTAGCCACACAATTTTGAAGCATTTGGTGTTTATCTGATAGATGCGCAGCAATCCCGTCCCAGTCTGCACTGCAGTACTGGAAGTGGGGCTCAATCAATGCGTTGTAGATTTTTACAGCTGTGCATTTATAAATAAAAGGAATTATATGTTTTAAAGCTCCAATTCCTCATGAAATTTTCTTGGAGATTTCTTCCTCGATGTGCTTTGACCAGGACAGAGTGTTATTAATATGCAGACCAAGGGATTTCGTGTGATGTAGCTACTTTATTTCTTTATCTTGGATCAAAATCTTTAGTTCAGAAAAAACTTGGGTCTGTAATCTCTGTCGTGATCCTATTATCATGAATTCAGTTTTGGCAATATTTAAATTGAGTTTGTTGGCAGTAAGCCAAATGTTAATTTTCTCAGCATCTTCGTTCATTGCTGATTGAAGTTCCTCTAGGCTCTTACCACTAAAACATATAGTTGTATCTTCAGCACACATTTGGAACATACATGTGTGAACAAGTCATGGTGGGGGAGGGGGTGAATACTGTAGATTGGATTGGTAGATTTGGGTTATTGATTTTAAACATAATGTCCATGGACTCATGGATCCTTAGTTAAGTGTTAAACAGATTAGGATTAGGATGATGTTTTGAGCAGATTTTACATTTAACAGACTTAGTAATGCAAACATAGTGGATCAGCAGGTTCATTTCTGGTTGATAACTTTTGCTTTAAGCAAAAAAATTGAGGCTCAACAGACTTGGTTACCCCTTTCACCACTGCCTAGTAAATGCTTTCATCAGCAATCCTATTAATATTATTAATAATAATAATAACCATATTAATAACGATAACATAAATCCACAAGCACAATGTACCTCAAACCTTTTCTTCAAACCACCACAAAGGGTTAAAACTGACTTCAGGTTTCCTTCTATCAGATCTGAAATAAAAATAGCGTGACATATATTAAATTTAATAACAAATTTATTTTATAAACTTTATGTTGTGATTTATTTGTTTTACATTATCTTTAACCCTAGAAAGCATAACGGGGTGTCAAATTGACTCCTCCCTCCCTCCCCTCATTGTTTTTTTGGAGTTTTTGTAGAATTTTTGATATTATACCAAACGCTTTCTTGTAGCTGTCACTTATTGCTAAACACGTTTTTTATGTTTATTTGAAGTTTCTACCCCCTTTGATTCTTTAAAAATTTATTTTCAAAGTTGATGCAAATTTCAAGATATTTTTAAAAAGCAGCATTTTTTAATTTAAGGTTGTATTTTAGCACTGACTTCAGAATCAAATTTTTGTTGCTAATTTTGTAGTTTTCATTACCACAACACATGGTGAACTAAGTTTACTTGATATGAAGAAAAATGAAAAAAACAAGAAAAACTACAGACTGAAAAACACATTTTTCAAAAAGGTGATGTCATTTATTTTGCTACTGTACAGTAACCTTGGAAACTAACTCGAAACCACATGACTATCCTTAATTGAAAGTACAAACTTAAGGCAATTGATTAGCCGTGCCAAATTTCAAGTCAAAAAGATGAAATGTGTCGAAATTAGAGGGGAGGGATCCAATTGACCCCCTCCCCCCCTCAAGCTTTCGTGTAACTTTTAAAGGCTTATGCTTTCTACAGTAGGATTAAGGAAGTTTTTGTCACACATTGTTACTGATATTATTATCCTCAAATTCTAAAGAAATATGAGATGTTTCTTGACTCAATTTAGTGAGATCTGCCTTTTCTTCAGATGTGGTATATGTGTAAACATTGAAGTAAATATATGTTGTGATTGGAAAATTAGTTCATTTGGAAATTTTTTCCAACCAGTGTGAAATAAGAGTCTATATAATGATTAATCTAGTTTTTAGTTCTAAAATGACAGCTAGTAAAGACATTAGATATCATAGTAATGTTTTTTTCCATAATCTTAGAAGATAAAAACTAACCAAATAATTATGTTCTTCTAAATGGTAGAAGATTGGAATGTGAACAACCTTAAATTTTCTTTTGCTACATTTTAATTTAGGATGAAGCTACAACACAATTTCTTTATTGAACAGTAAATTCACATCATTTAATTGCTTGTGATGTCTGTGGGGAAAAAAGCAGGTTAGTTGTATTTTAAGACAAATATTATGTGTACATTATCTACATGTAGCCATACCGGTATCAGGACCAGCAGAAGCTCAGAACATTGGAGGGGCATATAAAAAAAATTTTATATGGGGGATCCAGCAACATGCTCCCTATGGGAATAAGTAGCAAGAGTGTTGCAGAAAAAATTATTTCTTGGCCCAAGAATTGGGGGTGTTGCCCAGGGCTCCCCCCCCCCCCACTTCCTGCTCCACTGGCCTTGTGTATTGATCATTACCAAGCTACTGGGTGAGGAAGACTTGGTAGATGTGGGGGAGATATGGGGCACTTGATTGTTTTCATTAGACCAAGACCCTGGACCAACATCTATCCCACTTTATCTCCTCCAGAGTCCTATTAGTGATAATGATAAACATAATTATTCATTTTAATTTTTTTAAAATTCTATCAAATTTGATTACCATGAGAACATACCTCCTACATAGATACCCTTGAGATCAATATTTCTGTTACCCATAAAGCTCATGCATAGTTGAAGATTCTCGAGCTTCTGGGCTCTTGTGATTGGTCGAGCATAAACTCCTGGAATTTTTTCTGCAGCTGAAAGTTGAAGACACTGCATATTAAGTGAAACTTACACATCATTGAATTGATTAAATAATAATTAAGTTAGTATATAATTTGACTTGGATCATACTCATCTATCCAACTTCTTGTTCCATTCTCTTTAGCTTCCTAATTAACCACTTCTCATCTCATCTCCTGTTTCTATTTCCCTTCCCTTCTATTTTCCATTCTTTCTGATCCACTTTTCAACTTCTCTTCAACTGCCTCTCACCTCCTTGTTTTTGTCTCCCTTTTCACCAATTACTTGTCCAATTATCTCTTACTTTATTCTAAATTATAGTTATGGTCCCACCCTTTGCAGTCTCTTGAACTGCCATTTTCCCCTCCTTTTCTCTCCCATGTTTCTCACCCCATGTCTCATCTACATTTATTTTACAACATCAGGTATCAAACAGCCTTTCAGTAACATTGAAATATCACTTTCCAATATCCCTTTTCAATGATACCATCCCAAATCATGTTACTTTCAAAACTACACAGTTGATCAATCATATAATTTTATATAAACACAAACTAAAGAATTGCACTACAAATTAATCCATGCTCATATCTGTAACATTAGAAGTAGCATAACTAATACAATGTTTAATTACAAAAACATTTTTAAAGTAGCTTATAATTAACTTATTTAAGACTAATAGTAATTCAAAGCTTAAACTTAGTTTCACACCCAGTACATCAAAACATGTACTGTAGACAGTAGTGTGTACAAGCATCAACTTATCTTAATTAGACTAATAGTAATTCAAAGCTAAACTAGGTTCATGCCCAGTACATTGAAACATGAAATTTGTCAAGCATACAATTGCAATCACATACTGTATACATACAACATGTACTGGTAGATGTCTTGTGATAACAGATGAACAAGAGAAATGATTGCTCCAGAGAGTGTTTTAATTTATGATCACACTACAAATAGATAGTTTGATTTTGTGTCAGTAATACTTTCACTACTAAAGGTCTTGAATGAAGTGTGAAGTACAGGCTATATAGTTCCAAATCAACAGCCCTATAGAACTGATCCAAGTCATGACAAACAATAACGAGATATATTAGTATGACAGCACATTTACCAAAAGCACATATATATTATAAACATTAGTGAAAAATATTTACAAGTAGATGACTTCTTTCTTGCCCATTTTAGCATCTCTTGGATGTGAATATTGTATGGTCATAAAATGGGGCCTTCCAAAGGGCTTTATGCAACAGGCATTTACATGGCCTAGCTAAGAAATAGGCGACACACTTCCTGCCAATCAACAACATGCAACGGGACATATTTCCTGAGAACAATTGATAAAAACTGACAGCAACATTTCTCTTTCATTGCTTTGTTTTTTGAGGTGACATTAATCTTTTTTACCAGGCGAAAAGTGACAGCAGCACCTAGCTAGAATCTAGCTCTAGATTCCTAATTATAAAAATAGCTATATGTACAGTAGTTGTCAAAATTCAGTGGAGCATTACAAACATAATTATACACTGCGCATGTATTCTCAATCATGTAATGCTATTCACAAGCTATTGATAAGCTGCAGCATCTAGTTGCTAATAGTAATTCACACCAGAAACTAGTTAGAATTCATTATCACCTGTTACAGTTAATACAATTGTTTATACTGTTAAATCTGAAACAGGATTTACATATAGCAGACACTTGCTAAATGAATTTATAATCTCTATCATAAAGTACATACTATTTCATCAGCACAACAATTTTTAATAGATTACACCAAAATCTTAAGAAAAGATATCATGCTATTTCAGTTGTTATCGATTTTAACACATCTGACTAAAGTACTTATAAATTGATTTAAGCTTGTCAGTTTTTAAGCTCAAAATCTACAGGTAGTATTTTTTTCTGTTGATAATATGCCTACTAATCCACTATAAACAATGCTTATCTTGTGCTTTATAAACTGCAGGAATACATGGCAAAAAAGTATGAAAAATAAATCAATAAACCAAACAATGATTAAAATTTAAATCCCTCAAAATGCTTTCTAACAAAATGGACCATTTAGGGATTTCTAAACAAGTGAGAAAAACAAACACAATTGCTAATTAGCTGTGATGGATTTGGTGAGGACAAAGTGATATGATTCCAAGATGTCAATTTTAATTAACAATAAGGGTCTATGTACTTGATTATTCTTTTAACCTCCTCAAGACCTGAAATGAGCCATCAAAACCAAGCCTCCAGGTTTAAAGTCAAGGACTAAATCTTAATTTCTGATAGTAAATGGATGTTTACAAGTTAAAATTTGCAATGTACACAAAGATTCCGTCAGCTTAAAATAGCTTACTAAGATGCATAAATTAAAGTAAAAATGATAACAATTATATTGAAACTGGCTTTTGTTATTAGATTTTAAAACACAACAAAATATCAAATAATAACATAAATATTTCACTGAAATATAAAATACTTTACATGTGTTTAATTAAAGGCAAAAGTGCATTCAATCTATATGGTAAAACGTTAACACAGCTCTCTCATTGATAGTTCTTAGCTTTCCAATTATGGTATTCACATTGAGGTATGAAGTCTGACACTTCTGTCAATTACCTAGTGGCATACATAACTGTACAGTAGCCCCATTCCAAATTTTAGCCTTCAATGTCAAACTTTTGGTTATCTCAAAAATTCAAATCAATGTACAGTTGTTTAAAAATGTACAATTATTTTGTAAACAGTGAGTTGAGAAGTAAAAAAATAATACAATATTAATAAAACAAAACACAAGAAGGTTTTGACTGGTTTAATACTCAGTGAATATATTTGTAACTGCCAAAATGTCTGGAGCATTGTGCACTTTATTTTAATGCCATTACTACAAGCCTGTAAAACATTAATTTTGCTGATTATAATTTGGGAGTTTATAATTAGCTACATATGTCAGACACATTGAACAACCTAGGTGGTGAAAGAAAGACTAATGTTTCAGTGTGAAAAATCATGACTAAATTAGTCAAATACTGTCACTAATACTTATTACTGTATAAAAAAGATTATGCAGAGAACCAGTATACAGTATGCACCCAACTCAGATCACCAGCCTGAGTCTGAATTCTTGAGACAGTGTAAGAATGGCACAATTTCAACAGCCTTTTTCACAGTTCTTGAAAAGTAACCAAGCCTTTGTCTGTCATCAAGGCGAAGGTTGACTTGGCATTAATACAAACCCTCTGTGCCTTTGACATACAAATCAGTGATATTATTATGCTAACCAGTTTCACATCTCTAACCATGTACGGTCAACATTCACCTCGGAGCCAGACAAAGGCTTGGTTACTTTTCAGGAACCATGAAAAAGGCTTAGAAATTTTACAACAAATCCTGTTCTGTGAAAAACATGATTTCATTAAAAATTGAGTCATTTCTCGGATTTCTATTTGTTTAAAACTTCACTTCATGTTTAAAAATAATTACTTTCACAGTGGAAATCAGCAACTGACCGAGTATAAAAAACTGATAAAAGTTTTTAACTAAGTTGTTTATGAATTTTGAAGAAAATCCCACTAACATCGATTTAAACTCTGCCGGCTGATAATTATATTTACTCGTGACACTGTTTTATAAGAATATTTGTTAACATGTTCATCAGGTGTTGATTTCTTCTGAGATTCATTTGTAATTTCAAACTAAAATTTAATACACACTTCAAAGATTGTTTGTTGGAAACAAAATGTTGGAATATTCATAAACTTAAGATGCTAGATACATGAAGAGTGTGATCAAGATAAAAAGACAGATTATAGAAACAGGCGGGTTACCCCACTTCGCCGGGTTACCTCACCTACCCAGGCTCTCCCACCTCCATGTAAACAGGCCCTAAAATGAGACATTGAAATTTAAGAAATATCTAGATAGATCAGGATATAGAAAAATTGCCAAATTTTAAAATGGGGTTTCATTTTGAATGGAAACCCCCATTAGAACAGGGTCCAACCCTGGTGGTCTGAGTGACACATACAGTACCCACCCAAAACCAAAACAAGTACCTTCTGGATGCTGTACTTGTTTTCATGAATGGGCCATACATGTATACATGAAGTACAAGAATCTTACTCCCTTGAGCTGCTCTCTTGAAATTTATTAGAAACAAATAACTGGCATTTTTCTTTCTACAAAATGAGCACTAGTTGTGCAAACTTTGGATCAACTTCTCAATTCTCCAAAGGTTTCTCAGTTTTTGTTTTCATGTTTTGGAGAATTTTTAAGCTTTTAAAATATCAAATCACTTGGTCATACCAGTACATCATTTTTGGACTGCACTCTTAATTAAATTAAGACAAAACAGTTGCTAACTACTAATTGAGACAGGTTCGACCAGATGGGAAAATATTTAATACTCATAAGTGCTAAACATTGTGTTTGATCCAACTGTTGTCACTGTAAGCCTGATATTCTCTAATTTAAACTGGCCCCAGTCAGTAAATAATTATCCCCCCAAGCGGAAGTGACACCGACAATGGGAGGGAGAATTGTTTTATTAACCAAACAGGTGAATTAGCAAAAAAAGTGAGCCAAAAAAAGCCTCAGTCTTACGCACGTCCATCTCGCGCGCACGCTCGTTTCATGCATGAGTGACTGAAGTGAATAGCACAGGATATTTGGTGTTTGATGAACCAATCAGAGTGCACGAAAAGTGCTGTTCACCTGAGTGTTTGGTTGATACAAAGTATAATTAAATGCATAGTAACAAGGTCCTTGTCAGACAAAAAATGCCAAAGATTACCTCATATAGAAACTTCACTATCATAAAAAAATAACTCTGGAACTAAAGGAATCAAATGTCATTTTTATCTTTTATTTTAATCAGTCGCATTAACCAAATGTTCACCAGTTTGGCAGACAAACATTTTGTTTATCAGCTGTGTAAAAGTTACATTAAGTAAACTGTTTGGAAATAAAACTCTACTATGTTTTGTCAAAACTTTTCATGATTAGTTAATTTTTCAAAAGGCTGGGAGAAATGACATAAAATGAAATATGTAGTTGACAGACGCAACCCTGAATTCTCCAATTTGACGACGCACTTCTATTTGAGATGGATTGCTTGAGACAAAACTTAATTAGTTTAAGTACATTCAAATAGAGTTTTTAATCATTGAAGCGACTTACTGTGTCCAAAGTAAACACTGATGGAAATTTGCTGTTTAATTAATTTACAAAAGCAGAAAATACTGATTTTCATATTTATTGCCTAATCACCGGGTACAACGACCAGACATTGTTCGCATCTTCATGGGAACTGTCATTATCATAATATTCAAAGCAAATGTCTATGTTCTTAAAAACAACGGAAATTGGAGAAAGTTTGATTTTTAATAGCACAAATGTTTTAAAACTGCTAAAAAAAATAAACTAGTGATGCAATTTTACAGTTCCTGTTTTCTTGCATATAACACATGCAGATCACAACAAGAAGACGCTCAGCCGAGTTTCGAAATAAATTTTAGTAAAGTAAGCAATGTATCAATATCGCTAATCACCGCAAACATTAGATTCCTCTTCAATTACGTGTTATTTCTTACCTAGCAACTCCAAAAGATGTACCAGAGATTGTCCATCACCAATTGATTTTCGGATGTCAGAAATAGTTCGAAATTTTCCTCTCTTCAGGATGCGATTTACCCACGCTGTGTATTCCTGCAAGTTGAAAGACAAGTTATTTTTTTTAACTTCAAGTTAACTTTAAATAAAATAACCCAAATAATACATCTAAGAAGTCAACGAGTATATTGAAAAGTATTTTTTCTCTCGTGGTCTACCACAGAGCTCTGAATTTTTCGTAACGTGACGGAAATTTCGCGCTGCAATGAGTCCTTTCAAAACGAACTGGACATTGTACTTGTGAGAAGTCGCTATGGTTCTCGAAATACGCAAGATTTTCAATAAATGCTACAAAATAAAGCACAAACCTGGCATTCTTTCAAGGCCCATTCGCCACTCACAGAAACTCTAAAAGGAGCGTTTTTTGGTTGGAAAACATGCGACGCCGGAAAACTTGAAGTGTCTTTTCTTCTCGCAGTTTTCACGAACGCTTGTTTTGTCACAGGCCATGTGTCGTTTGCAATCGAATGCCGATGGTTTTCTCTGGGTTCGTAGCTCGTATTTTGAGCCGAAGTTACAAAACCTGAAGAACTTGTTGGCTTGAGTTCGACTCCTTCATTCCAACTGAGCTGTGAAGAGATAAAAATCTCGTAAAAAAACTAATTTTGAATGTGTTGTTTAGTAAACACCACACTTCACTCCATCTCTGATCTCGGAAGTTGAAGATTGATCTTCAAGCAGAAAGATCAATTTCTTACCACTGGTTGACCGCCTGCGCCAATCCTCTGCTTCCGTGAATTCCCCAAGTTGTGCTTAATTTCCGTCATTTCGACAGTGAATGTTTATTCTTGATGCAAGCCCTTATTCATAATCGAGTCTACCGAATAACTTTTACTATTCCCGTTCTTGACCAAACTTCACCCTTCTTTGAACTTGACGTGATCCGATAAAGAATGTGTGTTAAGGCTCGGATCCTGATTGGTCGAGCGAGTAAATCAGGATCAATTAACTTATTAATGTAGATTTCAAAAGGCAGCTTGCCTCGGCTCTCGAATGCAAATCATGTCTTGCGAGCACGAAATCAGTCAATTTTCTACTATTGACCTCTGCAGGATATCAATAAATCATGTCACTTTTTAAGACGCTGACCATATTTTGTTAAAAATATCAATGCCGCGGACTCGGTTCAACTTTGACAGGAATTTATAATTTCTTTCATGCCTCATGTGAAAAAGTGGAAAATGATTAAAAAAAATCCCATTTCAGTTTGCTCGTTATTCACACTGATCTCAATTTCATACTGTCTGCAGAAGGTAGAATTTGATTTCAAGTAAAAGAAGTTGACAAACAAGTAAGATAATTGCTGAAGGCTGTGATAATAGTAGTTCGATTTTTACTCAGCGGTATCTTTAAAATACTTAATTATGAATTGTGATGTTAGTCTTGTAAAATCGTCGTGGATAATGGGTTAAGAAGCCCATGGTTTGGGAAAAATATTTTTTTCAGCTACATTTTCCGTACGTCTTGAACCACAGATTAATGGCTTACAAGTTCTGGTGGAGAATGGGATTACAGTCAACGGGAGTGACGTGAAAGCCATAATCAGAAGAATTTCTTTGAAAATTACTAAATTCCAGACGGCAAGTTCAAAAACTTAAATTGGCACTTAAATCATATTTTAGACTCGTTATTTCGATATCTGGAAGAACATCGTGTTACAACTACTTTGTCTTTCATATATTTTTAATCGGAGGCTGAGCGTTGATAATATAGGAATGATTTTAAAATGAGAGACCCGCCGACTTGTCTTGAACTAACAGTTGAAGTCTTGTCAAAAACTTCGCCACCATCTTTGAAAACTACAACAAACTTCTTCGAGTACGGTTTTCACGCCACTTCCTTTGGCTTTGACTGTAATTGCCAAGTTAGATTAGTGCGCGAAATTCTAGTATTAAATATACTTTTTCTTATAAGAACGGTTATTTTTTGGGCCAAGGCAAAACGTTCTTAGCTTTTTGAAGATTTCAGCCTCAAATTCTTGATGTTTTTTGGAATTGTGCCTGCTTAAATACTATAAACTTAAACTGTTAACCTCGCCGGATTTTTTGTACGTCACGTCTATTTAGGTAGTCCGAGAACGGGTAAAATTGCCACCGGATGCCATTTTTATCCGTGCCATACCAACAATCCAGTGTAGTGTAATTAAAAAGTGGGGATTAAAAAGGCTGTTTGCAACATCTATATATTAACTCAGTTCACATACGTACCCAAACTCCCGATAACCCGATCCTTCAGGGGCATCGGAAAAAGGTTGAGTTATCGAGGACGAGGGTAAAATTATAAAGAAAATCACCCAAAGGGAAACCAAAATTACATCGAGATAGTGCGAGGTTCGAGTTAATCACTTAATGCGGTTCGAGTTAACGGGAGTCAACTGTATTATTGCTTGTTTACCAAAGAAAATGTTAAATTACACTGCTCTCTCACGGTATTTAGCAGCGGTTATCCATTCCATTTTCAACATTTATCGAAATAAACATTCCGTTTTTACCGGCTCATCATGTACTATGTTTTTAACAAATTAAATTGGAGCTCTTCATACGTGACGTCATCACCCCCGATTGATGTATGCTGCTGACGTCTGGTACCCCTCTCCACATTTGAGATATTTTATAAATCACGTAATTCATGACGTCACAACCTCAGATGTTTGGTGCCCCTCTCAGCTGATAATTTTCGGTGCCCCATCCCTATTAACTGAATGCCAAAAGTTCAATTTGATTTTGAAATATTTTGTACGTTACGTGACTCAGGCCTACTATGGGAACCAAAGTCGCCGTAACTTAAGGCGACTTAAGGCAATTTAAGGCAATTTAAGGCAACTTAAGGAAAAATCGTTCCCAAAACCTAGGCAACCTTGTGTGACTTAAGGTAACTTTGCGCAACTTAATGCGATTTTGCGCGACTTAAGGTGACTTTGGACGACTTAAGGTGACTTTGGGTTCCAAAGTAGGCCTCGTCTTGTACCCTTTAATAAATTTTGGTGCCACGGAGACACCGACGAGAAGATCAAACAGCAGAAGAGAAAGTGGCTGGAGAGACTGTGGAGTACGTATATGATCTTCAGATAGCACCAATACTCGGTCGAGTTTCGAGGACAGCTGCCCAACGAACGACACAATATTGATTAGCAACAGTGTAGAATAGCGGAAGCAAAAGGCTACCATTATCAGTTGAAATCAGAAAGCTGAACTAGTTGAGTTTTTTTTTTCAAGATTTTATTGGCTGATTAGGAACATCAGGAAAGGTGTATGGCTTACCAGTTAGTATAGCTGATAGACATTTAGCAACCTGCGCTGCAACAGCGTACAAATAGTTAGTACATACACGCTTTACTTTATAAGAACGAGGCTCAAATCGCGCAAAACTTAAAAAACAATTGAAGAACAACCTGAGGCCGGGAGGACTCGGAGCTACTAACAATGTTTCAACACTAAATATTAAAATTCGTTACTTAACCTGAGTCAGTAATAAAACGCACTTTTAATGTTTTCGCAACATTTATGTTTAACCATGTAAAACTGATTATTTCTAAAAGTAAGCAGCTCAACATGACAACAACTTGCGTTTTGTTCAGTTGAATGTATCGTATTATAACTGTCTGCAGAAATCAATGAACGTGTATTTCCAACATTCAAACCGATTGGAATCTTCGTCTCGGATTATAACAAAAATGAAAAATTTCTTTTTTTAAAAAAACAATCACATGAGCCGAGTGAGCCTGCGATCACATAAGGTCAGTGCCCCACATTGCACTTCATGCTCTGGTATTTCAAGATGGCTGCTCGACGGCTGTTTGTGGCCAGACTTCCTTGGACAGTTTGTAGAGGTATACTTGCTTTATTACTAAATTTTGAGGATTTAAACTAATTTTATGATTGGAACCTAGTCCTTAAATCACATTATTTGCCGTTTAATTCCTTCAAGTTTATCGTATATCGAACTAGAAGTCGAGTGATGTCTGAGCTTGACCACGTGTATACGAATATTATGTATCGATCAATTCGAAACTTCAACATCCCCCCCCCGGGGCAACCCCCGGGCATTTGAACTTTTGAAATTGCTGTTGGTCAAATTCCCGTTCCCTGGGACAAGATTGCTGGTCAAATGCCCGGCCATGTGGAAGGATTTGAGTTCAAATGTCCCCGCCCCCGGGACAAGAAAAAATTGTTTGGCTATGGCTACCAAACCTTTC
>JANSTQ010061556.1:3811-15100 GCA_026167885.1 Bergia puertoricense | reverse complement strand
GAGGGAACTTTTAACCTGTAGGCGGGATTTCCTTGGCTCATAACCGAGGGAACTTTTAACCTGTGGGCGGGCAGATTTCCTCGGGTCATAACCGAGGGAACTTTTAACCCGTGGGCGGGAGTTCCTCGGCTCATAACCGAGAGAACTTTTAACCCGTGTAGGCGGTCAGATTTCTTCGGCTCATAACCGAGGGAACTTTTAACCCGTGGGCGGGATTTCTTGGTATGGTACATTTTCACGTGGTGGTTACTTAAGGTTCCAACTACATTTGGAATACAATTAAACGTACGTTAAAATGTCATAACTTTCGGTCACACTGAAAAACCTACACCATTAAATCAGTAAATCTGGTGCTGGTTTTACATAAAATGTTAAAACATACTTTAAAAAAAGATCCATCCTTCAAAAGGCTTAAAGACTGTACCGTTTTCAAGATCCGCAAGAGTTGATACTTGGCACAGTAAATAAAATCATAAAATTAGGTATTAAAATAATCACGCATTTGCATGCTAAAACATGACTGCTTGGCTAATCTAAAAAAATACATTACTAAAAACAGTTATCAGAAATTTGTTGCATTCAGAAAGACTGAAGACAAAGGCGCGAGATGCTTAATGCCCGAGATAAACGTAGTACTTCATATAAGCTCAATCTAGTTACAGGTTGGTTCGGACAAAATTAATCACGTTGGCCTATGAAATGAGCCAAACATCAATCTTCATTCAGCCGATCCAAACTGCAACACAAAATAAATAGCAAAGCCAGACTTTTTGATCAGCGACCATTCATGAACAACTTCAAATTGGCACGAAGGTGTTTCTTCTCAAGAGCAAATTCTGCTCAAAATGATCCAAAGACAAAGTTGTTCAAGAAGACGGTCTACGACGGTTGACGGTTGAACTGACTTGGGCTCGAGTAAAAAACGGCGTTTAAACCGGGCTAAACTTAAAATGGACAACTAGTTATTACCAGATACATTTTACAACGATTCATTTCCCTAGTTACTCTCAACTTTCACTCATAAGAATCATCATTTTCCGAGTCTAGTACCCCAAATACTTAATAATACTGTTAACGCAAAAGCGACTTTTCTGTTCAGATCACTTACAACAGAACAAAGAGACTGGCCACCTGATTGATCGATGACGTAATTTTGGTTTTGCATTACCTGAAACGATCTATTTTTCATTCAATTAATTCTTCATTCACTCATTTTTAAATGAATTTCTTCACTCTAAAAGGTGAATACGGTTGCAACTCAAACAGAAATATTTTCTGTCAGGTATGAAGACGTCTGTCCTACGTTTCACATACCAACGGCGTGTAATAACTCACTGCATAAATCATATCATTAGTTAGAAGAAAAGGAAGTCTATTAATTAGAAATGTGCTATCCTGTATCTTGTAAATCCTTGACTAGTCGTCCCCATTCCTCATCCCCTTCTGATTTGTCTCGGTCATTAAAATACGTCATGACGTCATCCATGAAACTACCGCCAGTATTTTGCTGAAAATGAAGGAGAAAAGGTTAATATCAAACAGTACTGTACTGGACAGACTAAGTTTCAATCAAGGTTCAAAAAGTGGATAACGTGATCCAACGGATAAAATTGACGTGATTTTAATCGAGCAAATTTTATCCGCTGAATAAGGTTTATCCAATGACTAAAATTACCCACTCTTTAAACAACCGGAGTCTGTTCTAAAAACGGTAAACCTGAAACCCAAAATTTATAGCGGGTAGTGAGGATTGCATATTGCGAATTCCTATGGCGTTAATCACTAAATCGTCTAAGGTCGTTTTTCATTTGATGGTTCTGGCTTATCCAACCGATCGGTTCTCAAATGGAAAGTGACAACCATCAGAACTGGTTCTGATTGTCGATTTTATCATCCCGGCAAATCAACCAATCACATGCCAGATCTGGCAAGGTTACTGTCAGGATTCACAATGAAATCAAATCACTGTCTTGATTTGCAACGAAATCAGGACAGTACCCTGATATAACCTACAAAATAACAGTGAATCCTACATTTCGGAAACCAACTTTGTTTGAAAATTGAAACCACAACAATTGGTAAAAATTCACGCCGAAAAATGTCAGACGGTGTTTGGTCTCGACTGTTTTCACAGTCAAAGATAATGATATTACGTGCATTAACGAAAAGCTAAGTTTTGCTTTTTCGTTCTGGCACTTGCACACTGTTACAATTGAGCTTACATTCTCGGTGACGACGGATAGCATTAAGCCTTCTCGAGGACGCTTATTTTCCTTCGCAGCGGTTCCCTTTTTCGGAAATTTTACGCGTGGAGGGCTGCCTATACTTACAGCAACACCATCACCTACATCATCCACACTGACAGTCCCAGAAAACTACAAAAATACAATACTGACCAACCACACCGGCTTCGACTTTACCACCATGCACAGATGAGCCGATCAGATTAGAATGATAGAGGCCACAGTCTGTTAGCAAGTAAAACATATCAATGTATCCAAAGAACAAGGTAAAGCAGAAATCAAACTCCCAAATTCACAACTCAGGTACTAAACTGTGTCCTTTTGTTTTATGTACCTAGTGCTATACACTAAATCTGAAAATAAATAAATAAACACTAAATTTTGCATTTTCTTCCTGATTTAATCATGTTTGGAAATACTTTTAAGTAAAATGCTACTAATAAAAGCTTTATTGCCATGTTTATGAAAAAATAATAAAACAGTCACGAGGATTAATGCCTCGATAAGCTGAGAACAAAAGCAAACTGGTACTTGATTGGGCGCCGTAGAGCCATGTTTTCATCCTTAATATACACACCAACGGACACAGACATAAACAAAAACACCAACACATACAATCACAACACGCACACGTAAACACAAGCGCAAACGTAAAACAAACACAAGCGTAAACAAACCCAGGTACAAACGTAGGCGCAGACAAACTTTGCGACAAACGCAGTCAGCAGAGCTAAGAAATTTAAAATTTGATACGAGGCCTGCAAGGAAATTGACACAAAAACTGACGCCGATACAGAAAATGCCAGATGAAACAACTGTCATAATACACCGGCAGCTATGCTTTTGATCTACTTAGAATTATTTTATATTTACAGCTTTAGTTAAAATTAGTTCTACATTTAACATTTAGTTTTGTATCTATTATTTATGTCTAATTTTTCTTCAGTACAAGCTTTCCATTAAAATTAAGTGAAGCCTTCAAGTTTAGAGTAATTGTTAATAACCGAATTATCCACGAATAATGGAGGCCCAGGAAATTAACAGTTTTACTCAATACAGTTTAAACTTTTTTTTCTAACATGCGTGCATGCAGCCACACTGTGTCAGACACTGGCAAGGACGTAGTTAGTCGCTGTCAAAACTAAACGACTAGCCAGCGTACTATTGGTCAAATCTACTGAGCTGAATGAATCGACATTTTTTTTCGATCCATCAACCGCATCACAAATACTCAAATGGTTTTGAGGGTGTACAGAAAACAGAAGGGAGTTTGACACAAGGCGATTAATTGTTTATTAAGGTTAATTTTACAGTTTGTTGATTTAGTTAAACTGATTTAGAAACCTTACTGGAGTCGGTGGTTACCGCGGTTCTTGTTATGCATATAATAAACAAATTACTGGCAGCATTGAAAGTGCTTTGTACGGACTTTATTCAATTCATTTATGTAACTGCTCTAAAAGCCTTTTCCAAAATTAAGATTAAAATAAGATAGCATACACTGCTCTTTTCACTCCAATTGCTGTGCAAATGTGTACCAGATTCTACGGAGCCGAGGCTACTAAATCTGCCACGTATTCAAGAAAAGCGGTGGTCTTTTTAGCTAATAGTATATCGAGAAACGATTTGGTGTTTTGGAGTACTGGGTCAAAGTTTTGCTCCTTTATATTTCGAAATTTGTCTTCATGTTATGTTTCAAGCCTGTGTACCGATACATATATTTTGATACGTATATGTATCTCACACTGTTACTGCCTGTGTTGTCTGAGGGGCATAGAGATTAAGTATATAGGAATAAGACGATGCGTACATGCAACTGGACTAAACTAGAGCATTATATTGTTGAATAGAAATTTATCATAGGAGAACCAACAATATCATAATGTTTGCATTACAAGGATTCGATTTTACAGATTTGTTTCAAGTTCTAGATGATATCACTGCATTATTATTTTACTTTATATCAATTTACCTGCTAAGTGGCTTGCGAGGCCTATGAAGACTTGTCTCAATTTTATATCTCAGTTTCTGAGGGTGGAGGAAGCTGGTGATGAAGAGAGCTCTAGTCAGAGGTGATATGATGAGAAACCTAATAGGCCTCTTTCAAATACTGAACGCGAGAGACTGAAACTATTGCATGGTAACGAGGTTGGGAAGAGTTAATTTATCCCATAGTTTTACAGAAACGGCGTTGGTAGATCAATTTTTGTCTAACACAAATCATGTACTAACAGAACTAACTCTTGAAAGAGATATTCAGTATATTTGTGAAGGGTTGGTTGGGCGAAAATCGGAAGGAAGCAGAGATCAAAGTTCCAAACAGGAACGAGACGACAGTCGAGTGATTTACGAATCTTATCTGACGTGAGATGTTAACTTGCAAATAAGCGGCCGTTTCTTACAAGTTCTCGTACAACTCCCAAAAATCTCTTCTGACGAAAGTTTCCGTTTTCTTCTAATTTTTGAGGTTTTAGAAACTTAACCCTTAAACTGAAAATATTTTCCTTTGAAATGTGGAAAATGATATCAGGTTTTCTTGGAAATGAGGACTTTTGTTTTTTTTATTTTAAAATTAGTTACATTTGACATTTCAAATGAGATTTTTGCACCATATTTGGCTTTCAGTTGTTGAGATATGCAAACAAACCAATATAAAGATCGGAAATCAAAATTATCAAAAAATCGTGACTTTTTTGCAATATGACGTCATTTATCATTCTGGTAACCATGGCAACCGGTAAATCATCACGTGACCAGCTTTAATTGGAAGATCTTCGCCCAATTAACAATCATGCCAAATTTTAAGATGAACAGAAAAGGCATATTAAAAATCATCGGGGGGGGATTCACCAACCCTCCCCCCCTGCCTGTATAACTTGGCAATAGCCCTTATTCATGATGACGTCACGAGATATTATTGGGCATCAAAGTGAGGTGAAGTGCTTTATGCGGTCGCGGGAGTTTTGATTGTGAGGCTTCACTACAGAAGAAAAAACTTCCAAAATAATCGAAAAATATACCAACTCCAACCGAATTCACTGACATTCGCTGCACTTAGCAACTGAGTATCACCACCAAGCCTCGTTATGGTGCACAAAAGCACTATTGTGACGTCATCATGAATAAGGACTATTTAAGGATTAAAAGAACTTGTATCTGGGCAACTCTGATTTTTTTATAAGGCCCAACTGCAAAAACAGCATGCTTAGGAACGGTCAATAAATGACGAAGAAAAACACACAGTTTGATTCAAAAGATGTTTGAAAATCAAAGGCTTTGTCTGCTTTTCACGTATTTACAAGTTCAATCCAAAAGGTACAGCGTTCGTTCTCCAACATCGTTTCCATAAAATAAATTCGATCCCAGTTTTCGCGTCTAACACATTCGGAAGTTACTTTGTCACCTTGGGCAAGAAACTAGCCCTAAAAACAAACAGAAATAGGATAACTATCAACTTTTCTCGTTTAACGTACGAGGTATCATGTTTGGCTGTAAACAGCCTGATTATAGTGTAATAAAGTGTTGGAATATTAATCAGAAAAGAAGAATAGATAAGAGAAGCTGGAATTAGCGACGGGTACGTTTTGGATCTCGTTCCCATTCCTCTTCATGAAAGGAACATTGAATTTGACTCATTAAGTAATTAACTCACATAAAAGAACATCAGCAACTGAATGAACCTATAAGGTATTCCAACAGGAGCATTGATATTTTTTCAATGCTTGTTTTGCCATACAAATTTATGCTGACAGAGATAACAGTTTGAAATGTTCATTTTCGTTAATTTGCACGTTATCAGTAAAATGTGCTGTTTCCGTCCTTTACAAAGAATTAGATTTCGTCAGTCCCACGTTCAATTTATTTCAATTATTAATAAAACGAAAAGTAATTGGGTAACGTTTGAAATGTTCGTTTTCGTCAATTTGCATGCAATCACTGCTGTTACAATCTTACCAAAGTGTAGTTGTTGGTACAATATAAATTCAGTGGTTTCCTGGTTTATTTAACACCAAAAAATACAGCATATATTCGGTCCATACTTGGTATTTGATGCACTCTGCAAGGGAAATTCTTCGAAAACTTCCTCTGTAGATTTGGTTACTACAAGTGTGACAGCATGCAAATTTTAACTATTTGCGGAACATCCAAACTCAAGATTGTCAGGCGTTCGCTCCAACGAGTGCTGATGTTATCACTTTCTATTTTGTAACCAGCCTTAAAACTCAACATTCCCTCATCAGAACTCCAGTGAGCCATCGTTTTCTTTCTTCTTTAGAAAACTGAAAAATACCCTAAGGAACCACCTCAATTACTTTTCAAGACAATAAGGATTAACTGATTTCATACGAATGGAGCGATTATGTTTGCAGCGAATTAGAGTGGTCAACTTAAGTAGACACGTTTTACATTTATAGTTTATTTACATCGGTTAAAGATGAATGGTTACAATGTTCTTCTTACATGTGCATACTCGTGAGAAAGCAAAGAAAGGAAATAGGGTTTAACGGATTTAAACAATGTAAATGTCATGGTTTTACAGACTCGGAGGAAGCAAAACATCACTATTGGCAATAGCGTTTGGGTTTAAAACATAAAACAATACAAAAACATTAGAAAAGCATTGTGTTAGTCCAGGCATTGATTCGATTCAAGAATGAAAAGATGACTCCCAGAAGAAATGAACCAGAATTTATCCTATACAATAATGAGAACTTCAGAAACAGCAGCAACACCAGGAAGAACAGAAAAATCAACAACAGTGGAAGATCTCAACAGGAAGGAACCATCGAACTCCAGCAACCAAAGAAACAAATGCATGCTCTGGATCTACTCTGCGCTCACAAACTCTAAATCTTTCTTCAAGTTCTCAGAGGTCACCTATACAAAGTAAACGTCAGTCTAAAAAAATCAAACAATGGTCTTCCATATTCACCTGTTCGCTGAGTTAGGTTTGCAAGGCATTGTGGTCAAACGTACAGCCGCCATCTTTTTCGGTATGGATGGTGGATTAGAAACGGGTAACACAAATCATTCATTGCTCCTACAATGAAGACTTCGATGAATGGCATATGAAGGGTTTAAGTATCAAGCGGTTGAAAAGTAAGATCATATTTTGAACTTCAGCAGCATTATTACGGTAGGAGTTAAAAGAAAAACAGCTGATGTGGTAGCTATCAACCTACCTCCTTGGACTCATCTGCTCCTTTCTCCACTGTCGTCACGGTTACAGTGCTTATCTCAGAAACTGTCGTCAAATCTGGATTCTCTTGATCCTCCACCGATTCCAAAATATCTAAATCTGGGACATTTTCGTCCTTCTCGTGAATCGTACTGGTGAAGTCATCTTCGACAACAACGTCACCATCGGCGTATCTCCTAGCGGGTAGTTCTGGGGGTGTTTCCTTCAAATCGTCATCGTCGAGAAATAGTACGAGGTCCTGATCCTTTATCCGATCTGGATATGGTTGATCATCTTGGCTGGGTAACTCGCCAGTATTCTCAGTTTTCGTCTCACCGCCTTCCTCTGACGCCGCAAGTAATTCGAGGGCGTGAAGGTCTGATGCTCTAACCACGACCGACGTTGTTACAGTTTCTTCTACGTGCGTTTCTTGTCGAACACTAGTTTGGATTTGCTCCGGCTCTTGGGGAGAGGGGCTCTGAGGCTCCTTAGGTGATGAAGGTTCCTCTGGACTTGACCCTTCTATTCCGTTTTGAAATACTTCATCGGGGGCATTTTCTACCACATTTTTCTTCGTCTTAACCACCTTTGTGGTAGTCACAGTGGTTGTTGTCTTAGTAACAGCTGGCGTACTTGTGCTGGCAAACTTCTTTGACTGCCGCTGTGCAAAGAACGATCGGAATTGTCTCAGTTCTTCATCTAATTCTTCTTGGTTCATCGGTGTGTACATAATGGTTGGTGTTTCCTCTTCCTCTAGCAGGTTTTCCTTGCTCCCTTCTGGGGTTAAGTACTGTTTCGCTTCGTCTCTAGAAGCATCAGACTTTTTTGCCATTCGGATGACCTCGGCACGAGTCAGACCACTGTAAAGGCGTGTTCGTGGTTCGGCAACGCCGATTGGATCGTTGCTGTCCTCAGACACATTTCGTGTCTTCTTGGATTTGTCTACCTTGGCGTAGACATGATCCAGCTGTCCGTCTGGTGCCTCTTCAGCCTCTGGCTGAGCTTCCAATGTCAAAAGGGGCTCCTCAACTTCTTCTTTCTTGGAGAAGTTGTTCATCTCCACGGCCTTTTCGTTCTCGTCGGGCTTTTCAGCTGGCACAAGCCCTTCCTCCTCCTGCAAAAGCGAAATCAATTCAATTTGACGCGTGTTTGTTTGTTTACACGTGTTACAATCTAATTCATCCTGAGGTAATGAACATCGACGAGCCTGGCCTGGTGATGACAAGGGTGTTAAATAACGAATTGTGATATAAAATGACATGAATGAATCTTCAACAGCAGATTGGATAAATATGTTTTTCAGTTGGAGTTTGCGCTATTTTCTAAACGTTCGGTCAATTAAATGTCTGAGACGTGACAGAAAGAGCGTCCTATAGTAAAGTACTGAACCGGCAGAACATCAAGGTTGCAACTGATACTTTAATCTTTGTTTGTTGCAGCCGTGAATCTTGTTCGCGTAATACTACGAAAAATATGTATCAGACTTGGTAACTGTTGGTTAAGGCCACTGATTTTCGGTAACTTCGAAGTTCTATCTTATTAAGACTTATTCTTACTGTGATCACTCATAAAACAGCTCTTTTGTGTTCAGATGGTGATCTATTGTTTATAAAGGTTTCGGTTATTGTTATGATCATTGTTCGATTACCCAATAAGGAACAGCTTCAAATGGCAGCTGCCGGTCGACCGTTTAAAATTCTCGATTGTTTAAGGTGAATCGACCAAAGTACTTGGCACTGTAATTTTTCCCAAACGTTGGAATCTGTTGTTTTGCCGCAGCAAAATAATTGAAAAATCGCGAAATATGAAATACGCGATTTCCAAAATCACGAAACTTTAGGAGCGCAATCAGTAGCTGACTTAAGGTATTGGAAGGTTGGTATGGATGTCAACTCAGCACATGCCACGATGTGGTGAAAAAGTCTTAAGCTGGAGTTTGGATCTGATGGTCGTAGAAGAATTGCAATTCAGTGACAAAGAACGAATGGCAATTCATCAACCTAAAGCTATTACCGGTATTTTCAACACCAACTGAAATTAATTGATCCTGTTTTCAATTATCGAAATTTACAGTCAAATAAAAACTTCAAGTCACAATCGGTAACATTCAACTACACTACTAGTAATAATAATAAAATCTTTAGACAGTAGGCCTGCATCACTGGAGGGTGCTTTTAGCAAGGCTCTGCGTAAAATTCTTACTTTGGCCAATAATACGGGAGAAGAGCAATGTAAAATATTTATCAAAATTCCCGAAACTAGCGCGCTAACCGAAGGCTACTCATTCATTTTATCCCTGAAAGTGCAATAAATAAAACACGTTGTGCTCAGTGAGTCCTGTACGCCCAAAACGATAAGATTCGTAATTTATTTAGATAAATTAAGATTATTGTCACACAGAAAAACACCTAAACCCAAAGTGTTAAATTGTTCTAACCATTTGGAGTGTTTTAAAATATAGGTCCTACCTTTCCACATTTCCTAAAGTAGTTTTTAGCTAACACCGAAGCATCACAGTGTTGACGAAACTTCGTCATTTTAATCAGTCAATGAAACAAACGGCCTCAGATCAGCTTCCTTCAAAGGAGATCGAAATTGAATCGATTCACCCACTAAGTCACGATCTAGTTTCACTCCTTTCCAGCTAAATTATTTTGCTCACTTGCCGCGATGTTTTTGTTTTAGTTTGATCCGTGGTCATGTCGTTAGTGCCGTAACAGATCTGGACCACCACACATAATGGACCATACTCATGACATAAACAAACAATATATATCATCTCAGAAGACATAAAGTCTAATTCTGATATGTCGGGAAAATCCCAGACAATCGGTAATTTTGTCCCAGACTTCCCCGATCGTCTGGTACCGACAAGAACAGATCGGGTAAATAGCTCAGACGTGTCCCCAGTTTTCTCGATAGTCGGGATCGTGGGAGAGCCTAGTTTTCAAACACTGGGAACATTTCAGTCAATCGAGGATTCGGGAAAAAGCGAAATTGCCGATCGTTTGCGATTTCTCCGACATAAGAAAACTAGGCTCAAGCACTGAAATATGTCAGACACTAAAACTAAAACTAAAACCAGGGTTCGACAAGTAGAATAAACAGAACTTGTTAGCCATGCCCTGTCCAATATAAGGATTAGCTATAAATACTAGAAGGAAAACAGTCTCACCGCGGGCTTGTTATAGAAATCATCGTTCACCCAGTATTTCCCTTGTTTCTTTCTTCGACAGAAGCAGAAGCAGCTTCTTGATGAATCTCGCACCTGAAATGGAAAAAGAAACAATAGGATCATCGGATGAATAGAGGTTTCTGGTCAACGACCAACCTACCCCTCCCAACCTAAGGGAGGAGTGGGTGGGTAGTTGCCAAATTATGTCAATAATAACAACAAAACCCTCTTCTGATTACGATTCAAAATGTGGTAAGTTGAAAAGCTGTACAAATATGAGTGTGCGTGAGTAGCGCAGTTGGTAAGAACTAGAAAATCCCGGCCTGGTCGAGGGTTACACTTTGTGTCACCTCTCGCCACACCGTCCGTGGACAAGGACGTTAAGTGTCTCCTGAAATGCTATCTCGAAAAGAATAGGGTAATCCCGGTGTTGTGGGGCCACACAGAATATTACTACGTGTAAAATGTGTTACCCTCAATAAATAGAAGTATCTTTACTTTACTTTACAAACATACTAGGAGTGATACCCTCTGAGTGATAGCCCTAGGCCTAGAAAGGAAATAGACCCTCACATCGGTGGTATTCGAGCCCACGACCTCCGTAAATAACCAACGTTACTCTATCAACTGAGACACAAGACCAGGTGGAAGCTGGCCGTGCGTAATTAAGATGGTATATGGTAACATGCGGC
>JANSTQ010061446.1:0-15100 GCA_026167885.1 Bergia puertoricense | reverse complement strand
CCCTCCCCCATCCCCCACTTTTCGGATACTTATCTAAATTTTTCGATAGGCAAACGGTACATACCTGGTGGTTTGTTTTAGGCGCCAATAAAGTTGGATTGGAAAATCTCACCTAATGTTGCTTATGCCTGTTAGACACCCAAATCTAACCGCCAACCTCATCTTGTCTCGCTTTTTATTACATTTCCGTCCAATCTCACCTAATCTTGCCTTGGACATAGCAGTTCTTAAATTTGTGTTTAACTGAAATGGTGTTAAATGCGACAAGCTTTGGCAGACGTGATTATTTAGAAGTCTTAAGAGCGTTGTCGTTAATTAAAATTTTTTCAGTACTTTTATTGTTCCTTTGATAAGTAACATAAAAGAAAAATTCTGGAAAAGAGAAACTACGATGAGTCAGTCATGAAATAGACCCTAGCTTAAGCCTAGTTTTCATATGTCGGGAAAATCCCATATGATAGACAATTTTGATGTTTCGGGACCCGCTCAGGCCGATTCACGACGTCGTGGACATCCGCGATCATCTGGGACAGGCAGAGCCTGATCGGGAAAATAGGAACGCTTTCTATTTCCCCAACGTATCCAAGACTTTCCTGGTGGTCAGGATTGTTCGAGACCCTGGTGTTCATATGTCGGACACTAATCGACAAACTGAAGCGGTCTGAACAGACGAAACTAGTTTTTGTCGTTTTTATAAGTGTTTTTAATGCTAGTGAGTAAAAGTTTTTTAAAACTTTAACTAGAGAGTCAACAACACAATTATGGATTTTAGTAAAAAACTTTCCTGGCTAAAATAGAAAGAACAGCAAGAAATTGTGAAACATTTTAGACAATCTGGGATTCGGGAAATAGTCGAAATCGCCGATCTCCTGGGGTTTTTCCGACATATGAAAACCAGGCTTAACATACTTTTCCTGTATACGAAATACAGGTCTCCTAAAATTTGCTCGCTGTTACTTAAGGTGTATTATGATAGTCAGAAGTGTACCCACCAATCAGAGACAATCGACTTGGATGTGGACGACACAAACATGTATGGACCGGAGACCATCACACTTCAAGGACTGCAATCCAATAACTTTGCCTACTATGTTCACATTTACACCAATGGGATTTGCTGGGACAAGATCACAGCTAATGTGAAGGTCTACCAGGCATCAACAGGCGGGCTGGTGTACAATATTGAGCAGCCAACATGTAGTGAAAGTAAGGACTACACGCTTTTTTTTTATAAGAACAAACTTTATAAGAACACCCAGGCTGAGATTTGCCCAAAAATGAAGAACAAGCTAAGAACAAGCTCAGGCTGAAGTTAATGATTTTCAGTATTTTATTGAATGAAAGTCCACAGATAAAATTGTGAAGTTCATGATTACTTTCCCACCAAAACTAGAATAGCTTCTTTTAAATGATAACATCAACTCCAATTAAAATATAACGTCCAGTTAACACTAGATGTATGTATATTTGTCCTGTTTCCTCAATTGAAAACTTTAAAACGAATTTTGGACGAGGTTGAATGTAACGAACTGTTTTGTGAAGTAAAATGCATTCGTCAAGAAACAGACATTTTAATGCAAAAAGACATAACCTATTAAAAGAACAAACATAGTACAACTATAATAGGGTAAATTAAAAATATGTCATTTGATTTTGTGGGAGAGGTGGGAAAGGATTGAAGGGGGGGGGGGGGCGAGTCGGAGTTTGTATAGCAAATGTTTTCAGGCAAATCAGGCGATGGAGCGGCATAAAAAGATCTAGAACATGATTACAGGAAATATTTACAAGCAAACTACAGATTTTGGGAAGTCAACTTGTTTTTAAAACGAAACCGTATTCGTTTACTGCTTAAGCAGAATTCAGTAACTTAAGGCAAATATGTAGGCTGAGACCGCTATGTTGGGTAAAGCGAAGGCTTTTAAATTCGATTTAAATGGAAAATTTGTACATCACATGGTCGACAGAGTTCAACGTGTTCCGCCGATTGGAAAGGCCGATCTTTGCGACATCAGTTGATTAATTGTCAACATTTAGAAAACCCAACATTTCTTTGGAAGAACAAATGAAAAAAACAGTACAAGAACCTATCAAGAATAGTCAAAAGTCACGTATAAATTTGAAAGTAAAATAAAAAAAACAGCTTTTAAAGCTTGAAAATCTTGCAAAAAAAAGTATGCGTATGAGCTTTTTGACTGGATGGCAAAATTTTGCAACAGCATAAAATACATACATTTGCTTTAAACTGTTTTGTTAACTTCAGATGTAAGTTTCTTTGTGGTGTTTTTACCAAAAAAGAATGCAAAACTTGGCAAATAATTAATCTTTATAATTTTATGCTTTATCTCGTGATAAAATTTGTTTTCCTGTTTCACAAAATTTACAATTATGATAATAAGAAAGTATGCAAGCAAAAATTTGCCTATAAAAAGATCTCACCAGGTGGCACGATCTAGTCACGCTACTGGCACGTATTCAGGTACTTAAGTCTCTGTTAATTCTCCAGGTTACACCGGCGTGATTAGCACGAACTAGTTACGCTACTGCCACCTGTTCAGATACTAAGTTCTTTCTATTTAACCCAGGTGGCACCGGTATGACCAGCACGAACTGATCACGATATTAGCACGTGTTTAGAAATTAAATTCTCTCTAATTAACCCAGGGGCACCGGTATGACCAGCGCGAACTGATCACGCTATTAGCACGTGTTTAGAAACTAAGTTCTCTCTAATTAACCCAGGTGGCACCGGTATGACCAGCGCGAACTGTTCACGCTACTGGCACGTACTGGATTTTGATGCTTCTACGGCCAAGTTCACCATCCATCACCACAAAATTACCAACAGCGCAGCCTCGCCCGCCAAGGACTCTATTGTCGACCCCAACTGTAACTGCAGCGGAAAGACTTATGGAATTACTGGTCGTGACGTCATTCAGTCAGCAACCAAGCTGTCACGGACGGCCAAGGAGCTGATGATGGACAAGTTGTGCGTTAATGAGATGAAGAAAATTTACAGCCTTACTAGTAAGTCAAACATGGGTATTGACAGAGGATATTACACGGGGATGCAAAGTTATTAATTTAGTTATATATATTTTGAAATCACTGGCGATCCCTGCAATCTGATTAATTCTCAACAACAATGATTACAGAATTAATCATATACGTACAAAAAGTACAAAATTTGTCATTCCGTGCAATTGCAAAATGCGTGCTTCGATAGATTCGGGCAATAGAAGAGTTATGAGCCCATGATATCACAATAACAACTGCAATGGCGACCGACGACAATGACGCCGACAATTACAACGACTATGTCAATGACATCAACGACGACGACAACAACGGCGTTCGACGATGTTTATAAAAATGACGTCGACAACAGCAACAAGAGCGGCAATGACAAAAACAACAATGACAATAACAAAGACGTCAACAACAACGTCGACAATGTCGACAGCAAAAATGATGTCAACAATGTTGACAACAACAACAACAACAAATTCAACAATTTCGACATGTCAACATTGTCGAAAACCAAGACGCTGTCGACAGTGTTGACACAACGGCGACGAAGACAACAATGGCTATAAGGATGACAGGAACAACTGATAACAAAAAGTCGACAATGACCACAAAATCATCGAGAACATCAATAACATCATCAATGAAGTCGAAAATAATGAAAACATTGGCGACGACAACGATGTCAATGCTGATAACAAATACATCATCAAAGACAACAACATCAACAGCAACAGCAACGGCAACAACAACAGTGAAAATGAAAATGATGACGATAACAACATCCACATTCACAACAACAACAACAACATCAATGTAACAAAAACAACAACAACAAGAGCACCGGGACTAGACAACATCAATGATGGCGAACGTAAACTGAATGGGTTTCTAAACTCACTGAAGATTGTGAATAAAAATAGCTCTAATAGTTAGTCGGTACAATAAATAAATTTCCTCATCTACATGTTTCAACTGATAATTTTTTTCAAATAATCATATGGTTTTGCTCGTTCAATTTTTGATTAATTTGCACTTGTGTCTTGCATTTATTTATTTTCTAGTGGTCAAATCAATACTTCACGAACATGTGCCGCGAGTGAATGAAATACTTTTTAAAATTTTTTTACACAAGAAGATAAGATCCATATCTTCATCAGCTGTGTATTATAGACGGAAAATTTTCGGAAATCATTGAGAAATCTTTGGACACTTTTGGACACTGGAAATTAAAAATCAGTTTCCGAAAGTTTTCGACGATTTCTGTAAAACTTCGTAATTCTTCGGAAATGTTTGCAAGTTGTCGAAAGAATTATCGGTGAGCTTTTGATGAGTTTTATTTTAGGAAATCTTTTGAAATCGATACCCTCACTAGATATGGAGAAATTCTCACAATCTCACTAGGGTTATAGATGTAGTTTTTGTATGAATTTGAAGTTTATTTTGCAACATCCTCGATTTTCCAGCAAAACCCTCAAAACCTCGATTGGCCCTAATCTGGGGGGAGGGTGGGGGTGGGGAGGACGATTCGGCCACCCAGTAACGGTAGTATATATTCCAAAACCGTTTAAGGTAGCCATAAGATTACGCGATTAACCGTGCTTTATCATCTAGCGAAAACAGATATAAGATTGAACCCTTCCGACCTGGTTTCCAAGCTGGCCAAGTTTATCAGCGACAGAATTGAGGAGAAGAGGCGACTTGCCAAGCGACTCAAGATGGTGATTGAGGACCAGTACACAGCTTACCAATCATTGCCGAATGTCCACGACCAGAATCTTACCAAGATCGGAGTGGAACAGTGCTGTCGCTATGATGGCAACAAAGCCCGGTACTCAACTGAGTTCCACAATTGGGTCGACACACAATCGGTAAGTTCTGCCGTGAAAAAGCAGTTAAGTCTTTATAAATTATGGTAGTAAATTGTGCGACAGGTGCTCAATGAAATGCTCTCAAAAGTTGCTAAAAACTTGCTAAAATCTGAAAAGGCGCGAAAATTGTTAATTCAATTAAACAAGAACATGGATAACACCTTAAAACAATAAGTCAAAATTAATCTTCATGTAATACGATATAAATTTTAAGTACCAATAACACCGTTGGTTCAAAAATAAAGTTTTACGAAAAGTCACTAAAATGTTGCAAACAGCACCACCGGTTTAACCATATAACAGTCTATGCTCAGTGTGCTGACGCAAATTGTAATTCCGACGTAAATTGTAGTACCTAACGTAAATTGTAATAACGGTTGACGCAAAGGAAAATTGTTTCGAGAAAACGTTTTCATAAGCTCGAAAGTTATCTCTCTTGTACTTCGGGCAAAAGCTCTCAGTCGAATTCGTTAGGATATTACT
Source organism: Bergia puertoricense (assembly GCA_026167885.1). Lineage (NCBI taxonomy): Eukaryota > Metazoa > Cnidaria > Anthozoa > Zoantharia > Parazoanthidae > Bergia > Bergia puertoricense. The sequence continues at coordinate 9,722 of JANSTQ010061446.1, read as the reverse complement.
CTGCTTTTGAAAGTTCTAGCTATGTGTTATCTAAATCTGCAAAAGTCACTACATTTCGATGTTTTCGGTTGTTCCAAACTGAATGATAGTTGTAATGATGGGTTTATTAATTAGTTAAATAACGAAACCTTATATGACTTTTTTTTTGTTTTAAACTTTTAGAGCTGTTGGTCGTGGCCAAGCGAAATCAAACAGGTAGGACTGACAACACTGACAAACGGCCACTTTTTAAAAGCCCAGTCATTTTCTTATTTGTTAATCCTGCTATAGCAAGTAAAGTTTTCATGGTAGCTAGAATATTTTGAAAGAAAGACCTAGAATGTGTGTGTGTGTGTGTGTGCTGGGGTGGAGGGGGGGGGGGGGGTGGCGAGGGCATTTTGAGGTGTAGTTAAACGTTTTTAGGTTAGCCGGGGAACATTTTTTGCCCAAGCAAAACCAAATAATCAACAGGAGTGAACTAATTAGCAAATGCTGGCATGAAAATAAATTTTATGCTTGCAAGTTTACACCCAACAAATGGATTTTCTTTTTAGTCTGCGTGAAACTCCGAGTTATGGACTTTAATGTTTTAATGTCAAAATTTGTCAGTGGTATGATGGCGGGACGGCCATGTTTTCCCAGCTCGCTGATAATCTATGTTTTACTCAGTCAAAGATCTATAAACTTCTTCATGTATAACTTTGAATTACCAACAAGAGAGAAGCTACATGTCTTGTCTGTATCCCAGGACCTAAACCGGGTAAAATTCGTCTCTAGAACAACCTACGTGAAAGCAAGCTCAAAGGAAATTTCCAACATGGCGACTTCAAAGCTGGAAATTGCAGTGAAACTCTTGAACATTACGCTTGCCGCTAACTTGGTGCTTCTGGCAAATGATGTATCTCAAAATCCTGGCCCTGCATCTCCACTGCCTTCTGAAATGAAAGGCCTCCGGGTATTTCACCTAAATCTCCGAATTCTGAGAAACAAGATGGATGAACTCGAGCTATTCTGTGATGCGAACAAACCACATGTGTTGTCCCTAAATGAGACTTGGCTAGACGACTCTTTCTCAGACTCTGAGCTTTGCCCTCCCGGTTACCAGCTATTAAGAAAGGATAGAGACTGTCAAGGAGGAGGAATAGCCGTTTATTTAGCGGAAAATCTGAGCTGTAATCGCATAAATTCTCTACAAGGTAAAAATAATATCGAAGCACTCTGGTTTGGAGTATCACAACCGTGCTCTAAAAAGATCTTGTTTGGAGCGATCTACAGACCTCCAAATGCGGATGCATCAAATTTCATGGCTAGTATTGAAGAGATACTAAATACCCTGTTAGGGAAAGGTACTGAAATAGTTTTTCTTGGCGATTTTAACTTTGATTACATTTCACCGAGTGCTGCAACCAAAAATTTCCAGCGCACAATAAATCTTTATAAGTTGAAGCAATTAATCACGGAACTGACGAGGATTACTGAACAAACGAAAACTCAAATTGATTTATTCTTCACTTCAAGACCTGAACTTTATGTCGCCGGGGTACTACCGGTTGGTTTTTCCGATCACTCCGCGATTTTCGGAGTTAGGAATTTTTATCGAGTTCCGCTTCCACCGCCATGAATTGTTACGGCAAGAAACTACAGGCGATACGATCCCGCATTATTCTCTGAAAGTTTGAACAGTATCCCCTGGGATATACTCGATCTCGAACAAAATCCTGATGAAGCATTGCAATGTTTTAACGATTTATTTCAAACAGCAGCCGACAAACATTGCGCTCGTCGTCACGCGCCATGTTCGTGGTAAATCTGTGCCCTGGCTAACACCTATAGCATAAAAGATCTTATGCATGAACGCGATTACCAACACAAAGAAGCCGTCAAAACAAATAAAGAGATTCATTGGAGCAACTATAAGAGATTGCTCAACACTGTCAACATAAAAATGAAAAAGAAAGCAAAATGCAACTACTATTCCACCAAGTTGTCTAATGATCAAAATCCCAAAGAAATATGGCAAACTCTAAATGACATCTTACCAAAAAAGAACAAAAGAACACCTGGAGCCTCTGAAAAGCTCTCAGCTACAAAGTTCGAGAAGTTCTTCTTTGCAGTGTCTATAAAGATTTCTCCCTGCCAAAAGTTCTGGCCCCGAGAGTAAATAAAAACTTTGTACTGTGTTAGTGCAAATTTTGTTCGTCAGGAATTATCAAGGCTTAAGTCGACAAAAGCCACCGGGCTCGATAACGCTCCCGCGAGACTATTGAAAGATGTAGCCCCCGTTATCGCCAAACCAATCACACGTCTGATAAAACAGGACAATCTCGACCGACCAAATTCCATCTCAATGGAAAGAGGCAAAAGTTACTCCCATCTTTAAAGCAGGAAAGTGGAGCGACGAGAACAATTATCGCTCGATTTCGGTTCTCCCTGTTGTTTCCAAGGTCATGGAGCGTGCAGTACAGGTGAAATTGCTGAAATTTCTGACAGAACACAAAATTCTTTCGATTTATCAGACTGGTTTCCGAAAGAAGCACTCAATGGAAACAACCGTAGTTTACTTGATCGATCACATACTGGAACACATGGATAAACAGAAGCTGACCGGTGCAGCTTTTAGATCTGAAAGAAGCTTTCGATCTTGTAAATCATTAAAACATTATGGCGTCAGAGGACAGAGTCTTAAATAGTTCTAAGACTATCTGACCACGCGTTCACAGAGAGTGCAGTACGAACAGGACTTGTCATCCAGCCTTCACCTAGACTTTGGTGTCCCACAGGGTTCCTTGTTAGGGTCCTTATTCTTTGTCATGTACATTAACGATCTGCCGCTGTGTTTGAAGAACTCATCAATTAGTATGTACGCTGACGACACAGTTATTTACTTCACTGGGGGCGACATAAGTACCATCAAGGGTGCTTTGCAAGAAGACTTAAATTGTGTAGAAAAGTGGATGACGGAAAATCAACTAGTCTTAAACCAGAGTAAAACAAAAGGATTTATCTTTGGAACAAGGCAGAAACTGGGCGGCACCGATGCTTTTGTTCTCCAACTTCAAGGCAAGAACATTGAAAGAGCGTCGAAGTTTAACTACCTAGGTACTATACTTGATGAAGAGCTTATATGGAAAGAACATATTGATATGGTCTACTCTAAGGTAAATAAGCGCCTGGGCCTATTATCACGCATACGGTCCCGCCTTACTCTCAAAGCAGCAAACTGTGTATATCGTAGTGTTATTTAACCTATTTTTAACTATACGGACACTGCCTGGGGGAATTTATCTATCGGTTGCAGTAACGACCTGCAGCAGTTGCAAAACCGAGCTGCTCGCATCATTCTCCAGCGAGATTCGTATAGAGATACTTTTGACATTCTGAAATGGACTGACCTGGAGACAAACCGTAAAATTCATAAATGCGTGCTTGTTTTTAAGTGTTTATATAATCTAGTTCCGCAGTACTTAAGTAATTATTTTACTAGAAATTCCTGTTTCCATACTCACAATACAAGAAGAAAATATGACCTCCACCAAACAAAGCCGAAAGTTAGGGCCCCTTTGGGTACCAGTCTTCGTACTGAATGGGTCACCCTGTTTAAATAAAGTTTCATCATCATCCTCATCATCATCATCATCATCATCATTATCATCATCATCAATGTTGTAAGCTCCATCTTTTACCAATCTTTCCAATTTTATTGCCCTCTCTACGCCCCCGGCGTATCTAGAGCACTCTTGTACTAAGTGGATCCGAGTTTTATCTTGAAGTGTATCTATAAGTATTACATAAACTGTATAAATTTATAAAACGTTTGTAGAGTGAAAGTAACGCGTGGCTCTATAGTTTTCTATTTGACATTTTCTGAGCTAGGATTGGACCTTTGCTGTTAACAATTTTCTACAACATTCTTATGACAGATCCCACCTGAACTACGCGCTGCGTATGACAAAACGTCTTCTCTGGAGCAACAGATGATGGATAATTTCGATTCCAGATCACAGAAGGTAAACCATTTTAAAATTAAAGCTCAAAACGATAATTTATAGGCGGTTGTTTGTTCTGCTCAAGCTAAATCACAGTTTGGGCAGGCTTCTTGAGTGCTGGGGAAAATATTCAAATGTTTGAACCACCGAACAGACATTTAATTGCAACTTTTAGTTGTTCTTTGGGGCTTAAATTCAGCCATTTTGAGTTACGATATGAAGTTAATTCAAACGACATTAAAATGACATAATGACTCATTAAAACTGCTCTTTCATTTTTTTTTCATGTCGACCTAAAAATTGTTGAATTAACGACCCCGAGAGATTGATTGAATGCATGCTTTGCATCTCGGCGACAGTGGTGCTTTAAACAACCCCTGGTATGGTTCTGGAACTATTTTCAATGAACCTGTTTGGAATATTGTATCATGGCGAATTAATGCCTGCCGATATCTTGAAACTGGTCAAATGCGCCAGCATTTATTTGTCTTGTAGGGCCAACTGAAATGGCAGTATTTTGTAGATGATACTACAGGCTTCTTCAGGAAGTTCCCGGCAGTTGTTGTGGAAACTTCGAAGTGCGGTGAGTCAATATACTGAATAACTTGCAGGTATTGTGTTCCCAGTGTATTTGTATTCTGGATGGGCTTCGTTGCTAGCGAGGCTACCAAGTTTATATTTTATCCAAGATGACGCACATGTTGCTTTTTTTTTTCTCGGCCATCACTACACGACAAATACTACACTTTTGAAGCCAAAACCACCGTTTTAATTTTGTCAAAGTCTTTGAAGAGTCAAAATGGCTTGAATATAATTGAAATGCTGTGAGCACGCTGAATCATAATTGCATATAAACCATAATCTGCTCGCGTATCTAAAAGAGTTAAAAATTTTAAAACAAAGTTTGTAAGTGTATTTTAGAATGTTCCCTACGTTTTGTCCAACTAAAATCCTTTCTCAGTGTGAGTGATAAAAATATAGGCAAACGAGAGAATATCTAAAGAACAAAAAATAATTTTACCATTTTTATTCAACAGACAAAATGATCTGCCTTGCCACAGGTTGCCACAAAAATTCGGAAAAAAACCTGTTCATTTTTGCTCCCTCTGTGAACTTTACTTTATGGACAGTTAAAGCACGCCACACTTCCACACGCCACAATGCGGTCTGAATTCTCACAAATTATGTCAGTATGGTTTGTAGGTGACGCATAATTCTCTTTATGATGATATTGTTAACTCGGCTTCACTAGCTTTGTTTAAAAACAAACTAAATATGCAATGAATATTAAAAGTTATGTATCTGAACAAGCTCATATTTCACGCGTTAGCGCTTCGTCAGAACAGGCTGAAGAATTATCGGGGAATCATGATTTAAATAGTGTAATGTTAATATATGCGGATCGAAATGTTCGAATTTGCCATTGATTGAAATTCGGAGAACCTGTTCCAAACTATGTAAGTGGAAACCTTTCATTGATTCCGTGGGGAGCTACGGTCCCGAGTTTGAAAATTAGTCTTTGTTCTTTCTTTTTGCGAGATTTAATTAAATCCAAAGCACACATTGCAGGACCCAAAGGATCATGCTAAATTAGCGACCATTTTGATTGCACAACTTCTAACATTATTTATTGTATCACCTGTACTTTTTGCCAAAAGCTTTACATTGGAGAAACTGACCACAAATTAGGAGACCGCTTTCGCGAACACCAACTTCACGTGAAAAACAAAGGATCAGTCATATCCAAACCAGTAGCTAGGCATTTCCATCTCCCGGGTCATTCACTTGAACACATAGTGCGGAATTAACTTACACACCGGATGTGATGAGTCTCGCAAAAGGAAAGAACAAAGACTAATTTTCAAACTCGGGACCGTAGCTCCCCACGGAATCAATGAAAGGTTGTCATTTACATAGTTTGGAACATCTCAGCCAATTAGATTCTCCGAATTTCAACCAATGGCAAATTCGAACATTTCGATATATTAATATTACACTATTTAAATCATTACACCCCCATAACCCTGTAGTGTGCTCTAACGAAGAGCTAATGCTCGAAACGTCAGCTTTCAACCAAACCCAAAGGCGAAAAACATACCGTATCAACTTTTGTTGATCAACGAAACATTTTCAGCCTACTCGCACACGCAGAAAACAGTTTTTTTTTCAAAACTAGTTTCCCTTTGCTATTTCAGTCTGACCCAATCTCATTAGACAAACTTTGTAATTAAAGAGAAGAGTCTATTTCCTGTACTAACCGCTAAGCTTAATCGTTTAAGTTTAGGCTTCCTCGCCACCATATAATCTGAAATCAACTCTTTCCCTTTATATACCTGAATGTAAAGTTATCTCATCCTAAACAGACATACAAACAAACGAATGAAGCGAGCTTATATTTTTTTTAATTTGCAGGAACAATCGATCAAAGATTGCAGCCGTGGTATATTGAAGCAGTTCGTGATCCAAAGAATATCATCATCTTGTTTGACATTAGCTATACTATGAAAGACAAGAACAAAAAGGAGTTCATGAGGTCGGCCCTGACACAGGCATTAAAGGGGCTTCTGCACACAGACTTTGCAAATGTAAGCTACAATAAGATTTCAAAAAAAAAAATCGTTTTCTGGTGCACCTGTACACAACCAAGTATACAACCAGACCGAAAGGAACTTTGGGTGGTCCCAATTAAACATAAAAGGAATAGAAGCGTCTGTGTAGGAAAGTATAAATTTGGATAAGCAAATCATTTGCGATATCAAACACTTTATCTCCATGTTTTAAAATTGTAAATACCTTGAGATCCTTTAGCACCCACTGATTCCACTCATTATCTTAGGTTGTGGCATTTGCGGGTTCGGCTCTGCTGCCGGGGATGTTACATGGCGGGGAGACGGACGGGACGTATAACAGTTGTTTTAAGACACAGTTGGTGCAGGCCACTAGGCAGAATCTTCTTCAACTCCAAAGGTTAGTGAGTGCTGTTTGTGGCCGAATAGAGTAGGGTTTTACTAAGGTAAATTGGGGGTGATCTAGAGCGATATAGCGTAATATACGGGATGCATAACAGTTATTTAAGACACAGTTGGAGAAGTCCACTTGGCAGAATCTTCTTCAACTCCAAAGGTTAGTGGGTGATGTGTGTGACTGAATAGAGTAGGGTGTTACTTAGGGGCCATTTACATGGGGTAGGATATCCCTCCCAAGAGGGACACTCTCCTCTGTTGCGTTTCTCATATAAACTCTGTAGTTTTTCCCGTTAGCCTTTACATGAGGGTAGGGATATCCCTACGGGTAGGGAAACCCTAGCTGCCAGCCAGGGTATCCCTCCTAGAAGGGGTAACGTTTTGTTTACTTAAGCCCTGTGAGCATTTCTGTTAGGGATATCCATCCCAGGAGGGATAGCTTTTCGTGGTGTCGCGAACATAAGCGCGCCAAACAACATGGCGGGATATCCCTACCCCGTCATCTCTCCTCATGTAAAGGGGGGGATAGCGTTCATCCCTCCTATAAAGGATATCCCTACCCCATGTAAACGGCCCCTAAGGTAAACTAAGGGCGATCTAGAGTAATATAAATATAGTGTAATAGACAGGATATATAACAGCTGTTTTAAGACACAGCTGGTGAAGGCCACTTGGCAGAATCTTCTTCAACTCCAAGGTTAGTAAGTGACATGTATTGTTGGATAGAGTAGGGTGTTATTATGGTATAAAGCGCTGTACAAATATCCCAAGTATATACGGAGGTCGTGGGTTCGATTCCCGCTGGGGTCAGAGATTCTCTCTCTCCGTGTGGGCCCATTTCCTTTATAGGGCTATCGCTCAGAAGAAATTACTTGGGATATTTGTACAGCACTTTAACTTAACAGATTTACAAATAACTATATCTGTTTATTAGTGCTGAGCAGCCAAACCTTAATAGTTACCCCCTCACTCATGTTATTATGGTAGTCCGACTGTAATCTAGATTGATAAAGTGTAATACAAAGGAACTACATAACAGCTGTTTCAAGACATAGTTGGTGCGGGCCACTTGCCAGGATCTTCTTCAACTCCAACGGTTAGCAGGTGATAGGTAGATGATTGGGTAGAGTAAAAATTTAAAAAAGAGTTAAAAACTTTTGGCGATTGCTGTTTCTCGGTTGCGTCTTCTGTTTTATGGAATAACATTCATCCGTCAATTAAAAACAGTCCTTCTGTTCCGACTTAACAAAAAGGCTGAAAACCTATCTTTTCAAAAAGTACTTTAGGGTATTATTTTGTTTTATTTCTATATTGTTCTATTTATTGCATTGTTAAGCGCATTTGAACTTTTATGATAAAAACCGCTATATGAATTTCTTATATTATTATAAGTAGCAGTAGGCTGTGATTGTGATAGGCTGAGGTGATCTTCAATGTTACAGTGTAGTACACTGTAGCAATAAACGTTTTTTTTAAGACATAAGTGCAGGCCACTTGGATAAATCTCCTACAACTACAAAGGTTAGTGGGTGATGGCTATGATAGAGTATGATTGACTCGAGTAATCTATAACTTTATAGTGTAACACACGACACGAATAACAGCTGTTTCATGAAAATATTTCATGGCACAGAACACATTTCAGAGTATTCGCAAGGAAGGAAAACAAAAAGAATTTGTAGTTCGGGGCATCCACGACAAATTTCGTACAAAATTTTAACCTAGCTGGGAAATTAAGTTAGAAGCCGTTAAGATCCGACTGAGCGAAAAACGCCCTTGCACAATGATTCACCGGCTGACTGCCTTTTAGGTTTGTTCGTGACATTCCTTTGGCTTCCGAAAAGATATCCAACTATTATAACGCTGTTGTTCAAGCACTCAAACTCATAACCAATGCAAAGAAGAAGGGAGACACTCATGTGAGTATGATATTTTGATTCATTGTGTTTGTTCAGGGAGGCCGTTTCAACGAGAAACGATTCGGAAACGTACAATGCAATATAATACAATAAAACACAGCAGAACACAACACTACAACACAACACATTACAATATAACACAACACAACACAACACGGCACGACACGACACGACACGATCGACACGATACCACACGACACGACAAGATACGACACGACAAGATGCGATACAATACAATACAATACGAATCAAATCAATACAATACAATACAATACAATACAATACAACACAATACAATACAACACAACACATATACCTTATTAGACTGAAAGTATGTAAAAAATGGCTGGATATTATGCGAGTCTTGTTGTATTTTGACGAGTCCGAAGGATATATTTCGGACACAATCAATAGCACACAATACATATTTTCGTTTTTATTTGATCACATGTAACTTTTTCGAAGTTCTTCAATCTGCCCCCCTCCTCCGTGAAATTCCCTAATTGGTTGCATTTGTTTCCCCTCATTGGTAATCAATCCATTTCTTCGTGTTAGCTGATAATTGTTGCCGGCAGTCAAGACGGGTCCCCGGATGAAATCTCCCAACTGCTCTCCCAAGCAAACGTTACACTGTCTGTCTACAGTCTGTTGGACGAGAACTCGACCAGCGAGGCAGAAAAGAAAACTATTAAAATGCTGAAAGATATTGCAAAACAAAACAATGGAGTCTTTGAGGTATGGTAAATCTATCTATCTATCTATCCATCCATCCATCCATCCATCCATCCATCCACCCACCTATCTATCTATCTATCTATCTATCTATCTATCTATCTATCTATCTATCTATCTATCTATCCATCCATCCATCCATC
>JANSTQ010061335.1:0-15102 GCA_026167885.1 Bergia puertoricense | reverse complement strand
GAGGTGGGGGGGGGGTTAGGAGACTTAAACCATGTGAACCATCCATGGATTTGTCACAGAACATAGTCAATTGATTTTGATCGTTGACTAATAACAAGTCAATGTGGCAGTCAGGACCTTAAACACAAGTTTGAATATTTTAGCTTTCTGTTTACAACAGTTCTTCTTTGAATTTAAAAAGAACTTTCCCTTTGATATGAATGCCAGTTGCAACTGGATATAGAGAAATACAATTTTATTTTTCATGCAAGAAGTGGATGCACAAACGAGGAAGTTTTCTATACCTTGGATTTCCTGGAATAAATGTCGTTTTGCACATTACGAGCAAGTCCGAAGTCGGATATCTTGCACGTCATATTCTCTCCAACCAGGATGTTACGAGCTGCCAGGTCACGATGAACGATCTATCATTTAAAGTTGAATAAAACAAATTATTATCCACTGTTAAATTAAAGCAATTTTAACATTTCTTTTTTTTGTTTACGGCCGACTGATGTATCAGACACTCGTTTGATAATAATGTAATATAACTGTTTAACTTTAATCGTAGATTTTACCACTACACCAGCTGGTTCCTGGTTTTTAACTGTGTGAAAGCTAACCATTTAATGGCATCCCTCAGAGAATTTGTTCAAACATACCTTTTTAGCAGCCAAAAATGCCATACCATCCGCTATCATCCAAGCTATCCTTAAAAGATTGTTTGATTTCAGACTGGAATTAGGACGAAGTTCTCCTGTTGTGAATCTGTCTTCCTTCCCACGTGATCTTCTCAGAAAGCCAAGCAAGTCTCCGTACGGAAGGTACTCGAGGATGGCTAACAATGGATCTATAAACAAGAAATTTAATAATTACAAAAACATAAATTATATATATACTACAGTGTTTTACAGGAGCTTCTACCTGGCCCCTGACAAATTTTTGTATCTAACCACACCTAAAAGCAAGATAATCTTCCCTGTAAGAATACAATAATTCCGCCAATAAGTGATTTATTTGTATTGTTATGACAACAAACGCCAATGCAGTCGTTGTCTTTGGTATTAAAAAACAACTGAAGGGATTCGTGTCAGTTTTTGCACGACAAGTTTTCTTATCTTGTTTTTAATTTTAGGGTTATTTAGTTATTGCTTCAGATTTACATATACCCAAATGCATTGTGCTGTAACGGCTGTGACTTGAGCTGCTGATATACCTACAGGAATGGTTCTATATTCTATATGTAACAAGACTCGTGTTTGTATCAAAATGTGAAGTTAACTTAATACTGCTCTCTTGTGACATTATAGTAGTACATTTTTTCATAAAACCTAGTTTCCAATTGAGATGCCTATCTTGTTCTTAACTCCTGACCCTTCTTCAACCTCAACAGTTTCACAGAACCGATTCTTATATATAAAAAGGGGTGTGTTCAAAATTGAACTCGAAGATTGTTTTGCAAATAGTTGCCTTCTCAAGTGTATTTTGATGTTCTCATTAACTCCCAAAATGAAGCATCCTATAAAACGTATCTAAGTATTGTACTAATTATCGGGAGGCCGGTTACACCAGATTCCAAGAGGTTTCAAAAATTATTTCTAATACCTTAGATATAGTAAACCATACTAATTTTGTTCTTCAGTATTCATTCCATTACGACTCAATCAAATCTAAAATCAGAACAATGGCGATAATTAACGTAACCTTTTGAACTAACTCCAAACTTGGCAGATTGTTTTCATTCTTTGTTTATGCAAAGTCCACGTGGGTTACCTTTCATGGTACAACAGGCCAAGAGTTTCACTACATGTGGGTGGGATTCCAGGTGTTTCATTAGTTTCACCTCAGTCAGAAAATCTTTCTGTTCTTGCCGTCCTGTGTTATCTGCAATTAATACGAACAAAAATTTCACTTGACGTACAGCAAAAAAGACACTGAAGGGTAAATTAATTGGAGTACAGTAATCCTTTAGGGAAAAATTATTATTTGTCAGAATAGAAGCTAATTAAGGAGCTAGCAACCATTCAGAAGGTTAGATGTGAAAGTATAACTCTTTTAGCATAATGCTCAAATCACATTGTAAAAGAGACTAATAGAAATGTTTTCTCATTAACGTCTTGTTTAAGTTGTAACACAGCTGCTTTATGGAACAACAACTTTGAAACACAGTAACTCCATAAATAGTAAAACTTACTACTATTTTTAAATATTAAAATATTTCAAAACATGATTTGAGCAACCGGAACTCAGAACTGAGCTATATATATACAGTACAATCTACTTATGTATCTCATCATACCTTTTAGCAGTTTGATAGCCACCTCCACACTCTCTGTCGACTGGTTCAGTCCTGTGGCCAAACCCTTGTACACTTGACCAAATTCACCGCTCCCCAATGGTTTGACAAGCTTTAGGTTTTCACGAGGAAACTCCCAGTCCAGAGCTTCGGCAGTCGCGTCTAGCAAATCATCGTACTCAGCAGGTGTTTGGTTCGTACTGTTAAGCTCTATTGTGGACGGTTGTTGGGCAGAATTCCGCTAACGAATGATAAATAACCCATGCAAATAGGCGTGTTTTCACGAAAAATGCTCCACACAACACGCTCTCATTGACATCGTTAATATAATTCGAAACAATATTGACAAGAAACTTTTCTCCTGTGGCATATTTATTGATTTAAAGAAAGCATTTATACTGTTAACCACTCAATTTTATTACAAAGACTTGAACATTACGGCATTCGAGGAGCTGTTAATAACTGTTCTACTCCTATATAAATGATCAATACCAAATTACTCAGGTGAGTTCCTCTGTCGCTAAGAAAAAGCAGTGTCTGTGTGGCATTCCGCCGGGGTAGGTCCTAGGACATATATTGTTCTTGCTTTATATAAATGATATCTATAACTGGTCTGATAAATTAAGACTTTATTTATTTGCCAATGGCACCAACTTACTCTACGCTGACAAGAAACTACGATCACTTGGGATTACTGTGAATGCGGAGCTTCGCAACATATGTAACTGGCTCATGACAAACAAGTTATCCCTTAACGTTAAAGCATCTTGTTTTGTTATTTCTGGACCTTACCAAAAACAAGATGATTACGAAGTTGGCCTCAAAATTTTTGATCATATTATTAATTCTCTTGTCTCCTTAGAAAGAAAACAAATTGTTAAATACCTTGGTGTCCTTATTGATTTGAAACTATCCCGGACGCAGCATATTACTTACATTTCTACGAAAATTAGCAAAACATAAGGCACCCTTGCAAGATTAAGGCATTTTGCCCCTTCCTCTACTTTATTGAATATTTATCGATCTCTGATACAACCCTACCTTTCCTATGGCATAGCAGTCTTGGTACTAGCTGCTCAAACTAATCTGGTAAAAAATCTGATTTTGCAAAAACGTGCCCTTCGCTTAATCCACTTTAGACCCTTTAAATCTCATGCTGTACCTTTGTTCAATTTATTTAATACTCTTTCTCTTAGTTTTCTTTACTTAAAAAGAACGAGTATTATTATGCATGACGTAGTCAACATTATAACACCCTCAAACATTTCCAACCTGTTCACCTACTCTTCTCAAATACACCTTTATAACACCAGATCATCTGCGGCTGGCAATTTCTACATTATTCAGTCGAGAACGGAGCATATGCAAAACTCTTTTTCAAGGATTGGTGCAAAAAATTGAAACAATATTCCTGCTGGCATTCGTACTTTACTTAAATCCAGATTTAAGGATACTCTACAGAAACAGCTATTGCATGTATTGGGTGAGAAGAATGCTTGTGTAGACACACCTACTCTAATTTAAAAAAATTAAGTTGATACTAAATTTTCAACTGTATTTCAACTTATTATTTTGCAATGGTTTATTTCGTAACATGTTCTCCTTGCTTTTTTTGGTGTTTATTGCAACCCTTTGAAATTGTACATTTAATTTGTAATTTCCTTCCCGCCTCGATTAACTATGCTAACTGTGGGTAACGATTTTTGTATTAATTGTATAAAGTTAAATAAAGGTTTGACTTCGAACAGTTGTAGAGTGTTAATTCTGAAATAAGAGCGATTGGACTCCAATACGGAATTTTTGCATTTGATACATGAGGGCATTAAGCGCCATGCAATGTGACCATATTTTGCAATGTATTGTAAAATGTAAGCATTATTAAAGACTCGAACAAAAGAATACTAACGCCAAAAAAAAAACCAGGGTAAAGAAAAAACGAGCGTAAATGTAAAAATATGATTAATAAAAGGAGTTTTGACTGTCTAAAACGGCTGAATACGATACCAATTCAACTACTAACTAAATTGGTCACATTATGGTGTTAATACAGTGTACTGTGGCGTTTAATGTATTTTCTTTCTTAACAATTGTTTTCGCCTCATGCAACTGTAATGTGAAATAGCCTGGTTCTCTGTTTCAAAAACACGTTTAAATTAGGCAGCAGGAATACAGATCCGTACAATTTATGGCAGCATACATTCTTTACTTACAGAGTTTGCAGGATTAAGTTCCGGAAAAGATTCAGCCCTTGTCCTTTCATTCTTTCGATTTTTGTAGCAAAGAACTGCAGTCACAACAATCAAGAAACAAGCAATTACTACCAACAATAATGTTAGTATCAACGCCAAGTTGGGAGAAGACGATCCTGAAAATTCAATATAAAAACAAATTAGAAGTTATAGGCGATGATACCAGGACATAATCCACAATTAGCACGTATTGGTAGAGGCTTTTATGGAGAGGATACTACCTATACTGTTGCACGCATTTTAGTTATCCTAATTCCGCGGGTCCAGAGTGGATAACTTTATCCTCTGCATGAATCTCTATCCAAAGGATAACATCTATGAGTTCTTGATTTTGATTGGATAACGAGCAAATATATTATCCTCCGGGTAAGAAATTATTTGCTGGATGAAGTTATCCACTCTTTGAACAACCAGTCACTAAAGAACACTTACTGATATGTCTTTTGTTTCAGCAGCAATATAGTTGTCCGTGCAGTTTTAATTCCCTTTTTTAAATAGATGATGTTTAGCCAGTCAAAGCGCACGTTTATATCGCATTTATTTTCAAAAACAAGAACATGGATATCTTTTTTTCTACAAATCCGGATGATTTTTTGCTGTCTTAATTTGTCTTAAGCTATGTCATCGTGTGCAAGTGTTGGAAACAAATGAAGAAATGGATATTGTGATTTTTGTTTCTAATTCGAAACTTAAAATATGAGAAAAGCAAATACGTTTGAGGCACAAGCAGCCCAAGCTTATAATTTGAGTTTTTTGTGTACGCTCTGTACAACTTTCCACATATGCTGCTAGTTGGGTTGGAATAAAGTTTGCCTACCTCAAGTTTTTCGTTTATTGTGTGTTCTGTGTGTTCTGTGCGCAACTTGAAGTCTTTTGGAGCAATAAACCGGCGAGGAGTTTCCCCGGTGAAGAAGAGAATTAAGGTCACGCACAACAGATTGCACCATTTGCAACAAGAAGCCTGATAAATTCCACAAAAAACCACACATTACCAAAAATCACGCCAGTGCATTCACGAATATATTTTCCATCCCAAGCAATCCACTTGAGAGTAAAAGATTCACGAGAGCCGAATTTCTCTTCAGAATCAAGCGATCTGAAGTACCAAACATTTGTGACGAAGCTTTCTTAGGTACCAACGTTAGAAATTCGGCTTAACGACTGCGCAAATGAAAAAAAAAAAATCAAAAAATCAAATTTCGACCACGGCAAGGTCTGAGCCAACTGTGCTACACGTTCGGGTTGTGAGCTCTGAAGGTGAATTAAAGATGTGTAGGTTCAACAGACCAGCTACCCACAGGGTTACTGTAACATTTAATGTTAACACTTATACTATGGCTGGCTTTCAGAAATAGTTTTAAAGGGTTGGTTTCTGAAAGAACTTGGATGGAGAAAAGCCAAACTACGACAAAAATTTGGCCCAGTCGCCCTGTAGGATTTTTACCGATTTGCATAAAATACTCATGAATGTGGGCCGAACACTTATCCTTTTACCCAGCGTTTGGCGGAAACCTAACTTGCGCGCTCGGATAATGGCGGGAAAGCAGCGTGGACTACTGCCCACTGTATACGACAGAATACTTAACTTACGGCTTTTCTGGCTTTTAGTTGGCTGAATTTTCAATGCGATGCAGCGAGAGGTATTTTAACTACATCGTTACATCTTTTTTGATAGGTTTTTATCATATTCTTACCTTTGTTAAGCGACGTTTCTTTAATCTTGCTGAATTTTCCGAAGCCAGCTGTCGTGTAAGCTCTAACCTAACAAATTAAGATAAAGACGACTGAACAATTTTTTACTAGTAAGATAACTTTTCCAAATTGTGTTTAGTATTAATTACATGTTCAGTGGAAAAAAACATACAAGGTATATTTTCAAAGATGTCAGTTACATTTGGAAAGTGACATCGTGAAACACTCTGCAGTTGTCGGCTTAAGTTTTCCGATAGATCTGGACTGCTTACACAAACACACTTTCGAGGTCCAAACAAAAAAATGTTCTTTCAGGCGGTGTAACAATTGCGAGGGAAAGTTCCAACTTCGAAATATGGTCAGGTTGAAGTTTACTAGCGATAAAAAAAAAAAATTATAGCTGCCGGCGTTAGCCGTACGATTATTAAGTGACAAATTATTGGTGCTTTTAATTTTTATTTTGCAGTTATCTGTATTAAGTCTGTTGTTTCAAAACCTATATTTTAATTTTTAAAACAATAAAATGTTTATTGTATTTCAGTTACACACAAAATGGCTACTGCTCTAAAGTTTATGTACGAAAATATTTGTATCACAGAACGATTAGTTTGATAAAGATCGTTATATCAGTATAACATATTGTAAACACAAAACAAATTTATATAAAGTAGGCCTTTGTAATGTGCATGCACTCTGCATGAATAGCTAATGATAGTAAGTGTAGTATTTAAAGCAGGGGATAAAGACACTCGTCTCAGTTCGTTATAAAAGTTTTATAAAGCGGCAGCGAGTGCCTATAAACTGTGATATAATCACGTCAGAACTAGTGGAGCACTGCAGAAGCAAGAAACACTCGGCTTTACCTGGCGTTCCTCTTGAACTCTTGTTTCTGTTCTGCAACTTCTAGTACATGTTAATACTACAGTCTATGGAGACTTGCAACCGTTTTTTAAAACTTAATTGTAGTTGCAGCTGAGTGAAAATATAATTTTTGTGACAGCGTATTTTCAGGTGTTTGAAAACCCTGCTTGCTTAGGTAAGAGATAGACGACCAATTAATAACCTAGTCTGTATCGTTGCTTTAGTTCCAGGCCTTCCACGCGCGGTTTCAGGGTCAGGCGCGTCGACAAAGCATGTTAGTTTTTAACTCATTATGGAATTGTATTTCACCAGTTTCTATTAGTTTTATTTTCAGTCAAGACTGTTAACCCTAGAACGTTTATCATGACTTACTCATAACAAGTCACGAGAGTTGGATTTTGCCTTCAAATTTCAACTAATTTGCTTAACTTTTTGGGGTCTAGATAAATCTAATCTTAGCCAGTGAAAGCTGCTTTCTAACTATTAACAAAAATATATTTCAAAACTAATCAAAACCTCGAAGGTGGAAAGTCCAAGATGGCGGGAGAAACCCGCCGTTTTGAATTATTGCATTTGTTACCTTAAAGGCAACTACAGCTAATTGGTTGATCGTACTTGCGTGGAAATTAGTAGGTTGGACATGCCCTAAACTCCTAACCGTTTGGAAAATCATGGGGCAGGGTTCAAATTGATCCACCTTCCCTTATAAACGGTAGTGTTTAGCAAATTAGACTAAACGTTAAAGGGTTAAATGTGATTTTATTGACGATTGCAAATTTATCTACGGAGGATCAAACGAAACTGAGTCTGAAAGTAAATCTCATTTTTTTACAACCTGAATTTGCATGCTAACTCTTAATTATTAATTTTTTTTCAAGGTAAGAGAAGTTCTACGAAAGGAGTATTTACGTATAGAGTATAGAGCCGTGTACAGAGTTTATAGCGATCATAATACACCTATTTTTGTTCCACCAGTTTATTGTGATTTAATCTTAAAGGGTATGATACTGTCACAAAGGCCATCACCGATCACTTTTAAGAGCCAAATACAGCATATCTGGAGCAACACTTATTATGAATAGCTTTACTGAGAATTCTGCAGAAGCTTAGGTAGTACAAAACATTTATACTATACTCGGTTGCATTTCAAGATGCAATTAGATTTATGTAACTTGACAGACCTGTAGAACAAACTCCAAAGCAATGGTTACTGATTTACAGAAAAACTGCATGAAAGACGATAGCTTATACCTTATACCTTAAAGCTATATTTCTTTGCAAAATTAAGTAAAACATTTGATTTCTGATTTAAAAAAAGCTAATTGTGTTTAATTACTGTTTTCTTTCAGGTTTTACTATTGCACATTTTTGGATTAAAAATGAGTCAGACAGTTTTAAAGAAACATGCAAAAATTAATACTCTGAAATGTTTTCTACTGCAATAATGCAGTTTTAGAGTTATCTAAGGGTTGGTTTTGTCAGCTTCATGGCACAGGGCCTCATGATCACATGGGTGAGGCCGACTATATATATATATATATATATATATATATAAGTGCCCATATCAAGATTAAATCCAAGCTAGGGTAAAAAAGACTTCAGAGATATTGAAAATTAGGGAAAGATATGGTGCTTATATGTTACTTAAAAATTAGGATTAGCTAGTTTTAAGGATACCCGTCCAGTAAATATCTAAATTTTGATAAATTTGCCATCAACTTAAGGTGACTTTGGGTCCCAAAGTAGGCCTGTCAGTAGCGGCAAAAAATTCCGGTGAATTACAATGCTAGCGCTGTTTAAAGCTAGGAGCGATTTTGAATGAGTGAGGCGTGCAGTTTGTGTCGACGTTTTTAAACCTTACAGAAATCTTGTCAAAAAATAATACCAAGGGCTTTACAAACAACATTGAGGACATGTCAAAGGCATAGTTAAAGTTTTCGACAAGCTTAGTCAAGTAATACCAAGGACTCTTCCAAAAGGCAACTCAACAAGTAAAAAGTGTTGTCAAAATCATCCTCTGCGCACTCTTATCAGCTTCGACTACTCAGTCCATGTCTTTTGCAGAGAGTTCAAATTGGCTCTAGAGTTGATAGTTTGTATCAAAATTATATCGAAACCACTTTTACTCAAAAATTTGAAGCAAAACATTGCAAAATTGTTCCCATGCTAATATAGTTTACGTGTAGTTTTGGTGACGCACAGGTACAGCTTGTGCCGAGTGTCTGCACTGCACTGAACAGTGCCGACAATCAGATTAACAGTTACTATTTCGGAACATCTTTCTTGTATGTAACAGGCAACTTCAATTTTTGTCGAAATTTCCTAACATAAATTATATTGCCGTAAATACCACTAGATATGCTTCCAAATAAAACTTGTACAACTCGAAAGTTCGAACAAACTCTTGAAAACAAGCACTATCTTTCTTATATGGCAACTGTTCTCTGGGACAATATCCCTGCTGATTTAAAAGTTGTAGATGCCTTTAATTATCTTTTTTTTAAAGGAAACTTTTTTACTGTACGGAAACACTGAAAGTTTGCCTTAGCTCTTTTCCGATTGAACTAATTTCTCTCAAATCCTGTTCTCTATCATTACCAAGCGTCTACACTTCACAAAACTGGAGGCTAACACGAAAACCGCAAGGTTACCTTAGCCTCCAGGCTCCAAAAACAAAAGAACTATGTATTCTTTATATTTGCGTATTTAATAATTATTTTATTATTATTATTATTTCATATTAGTATTTATATTGTTAAAAAGAAAAAAAAACATAAAATGAAAAATAAGAAAAAAATACCCTAAACTTATTTGTTTACGCACTCGCTCGCAAAGGCAATGAATTGAACAGGGACAGAATTTGTTATGGAGGGTAAAATCCGTTAATTTTTGTTACTTCGTTCTACTGGCCAGATACAGCTCGGTGAAAGACAATTGAATTCTAAGTTTCTTTATTTGTCGAAGCACACAAAACATCTTCGTAGGTGGTAGCAAAAATCAGTCCCAAAACGTTTTCCATCGTTATTGATTCATCAAATCCCATGGAAGAACTTCTCGTATTCTATGACATGGATCGCCGTATAAGGCAGCCATATTATAAAACATATCTAAAGACCGTACTTAATACTGTCACTTTAGTTAGTAAATGAACGATAGTTTCCTTTACGACTATATATTGGAGGCAATTACCTGGAAGCGGTAATCACTATTAGTATCCAGTCCTCTAATAATGATACTTGTGCGGGTTGAATTCACTTTTCCTTTGGAGCCCGTGTCCACATTGTAGAAATGCACTTCATAAAACAAAAGTTTACCATTCATTTCTTTGAGAGTCCATTTTAAGTAAGCAGTTGACGAGTCTTTTTCTCGGAATACTTGCAATCCTGTTGGTATTCCTGGGACTATAGACATAAACAGACCGTGAACACTTCAAAGAGCAGAGTACGGGTTATATGGATCACACTAGCAAACATGTGCACTTGGTCAAAAATTTGAAAAAAGGAAAAATTTTACGGTTTATACAGTGAAACTTGACGTCTAGCTAGCCGGGTTTCTTTTTAATATTACTGCACAGGATAATTATGGTTTATAGGCAGCTAAAATGTTATTATTGAAATAATAATGTCTACGGTGTCTTGTTTCTCTTTTGATTTGTCTCTCCTCTCAGAGAGCTCGCAGCAAACAATTCCTTTTCCAGCCTGATCGACTCGACAAATGCCAAGTTCATCACGCGGTCAAATGCTCAGTTTGATATCACCATCACACTTACTGGATTCCTGCGTTGTTATAACGATGTCCATGTGTTTTGGTTGCTCTGTCGCAATGTCACTAACACCGTTTTTTGCAAATATTCGAAACTTGTATTTAGTGTAAGGTTGCAAGTGGGAGACGATGACAGAAGTATGTTTCAAACCAGTAGATTTAGGATGAAACATAATGTATGAACCACACTCCTTCGCGTTCAGCTGCTGACACATAACTTCATAAAACAAGTCAGGTCGACTTCCTGTGTCTCTGGGTTCCTTCCATACTATCCGAATAGCGGTTGCGTTGATAAATGTTGAATTTACTTCCTTTGGGGCGGATGGTATTGCTACTTGAAATATTTTTCAAAGAGAACTACTTTAGCAAAAGTGGTTAAAACAAAAACCACCTTCCTTGCCAGAAAGAACAAATTCTATCTGGCAAGGAAGCACGCTGTTAGCACAGACTGTTTTAACTACTACACCTACTAGTGGTTAATAATTTGACTTCGAAGTGGAGGTGAATATAATTGGCAGTTCATCGACATTGATGTAATGTAATGTGATGTAAATATAATATGATATGATATGATATATGATATGATATGATATGATATGATGTGATGTGATATAATGTTATGTAATGTATACATAACATAACTAACATATCATATCATATCATAACATAACATAACATAGCATAGCATAGCATTGCATAGCATAGCATAGCATTGCATTGCATAGCATAGCATATCATTAATTATGGTTACAAATTCGAAAACCTAACTAATCCAAAACTGGATTAATTTGTTTCGGTCAACAATACACTGAAAAATCTCTACTTTTAAAATGACTTTAATCAAATCTGAGAACAGAAACTAGAAATTCTCCAAAGTTAGAATTTTACCGAAGAACAAAAAACATTACAAATCAGACGTTTTTATTGACAACCTTTACAAGTGTTAATCTGCAAGAAAAGAACTTTTGAAATTAAGAACTAACAATTAGTATAGGTATCGAATAGGACCGAGAACAATTTGGGAAAAATCACGTGTCGTTTGGACAAATTGAAGTTCATTTCTTTTAATTTGGCCAAAACGACAAATGATTTTTCCCAATTTGGACAAAGACCCATTCGACTGCCTTTTGATAACATCGAGGACAAATAATTTCGCATTTTTGCACGGAAAAACAAGCTTCAATCGAGAAGGACTGAAGGGCGTCAAGCGGCGTGAGCTTGAAGAAAGTTGTTTGCCGTAAAACGTTTATAATCATGACGGTTGCTTAACTTATTTATGTTATTTGGTTTGAAAATTGCGAACTAATTTAAAAATCTTATTAACTAAATATGTGCGTCATGCACACACTTCCACTAACGGAAAACTACTTGAAACTACAGACGTGCGTATGCACGTCGAGAAACCAACGAAATTACAATAGACGAAAAGAAATCAAAATACCGTTTTGAAAGAGATTGAGGTATTATTCGCATTTTTTTCTGTAGTGTATCGGGCTCCCTGTGACTTGAAAAGGATCATAGGTCTAACCAAGATGGCGGTAGTTTAGAGCTTAAATGCTGTTGTAGTTTAATCTGTTATATCTTGTGGTTCAGTCCGGGCCATCCGACTACCGAACAGTGTTACAATTGGCGACGAGGATAAAAGTTATGAAAAGAAGAGAAACATTATGAATTTGGATTTAGGAAGTTTGCCAAATTTCGACTGTAAATCAGACCCATCAAGTATAGGTACACTGAGATGGTTGAAGTGGAAGCGCTTGGAAGCCAAGGGAGCAGAGAAAGACAAACAGAAAACAGCCTTACTGTTGCACTGTACTGGCAGCAATGTACAGGATATCTTTAGTACACTCAGCGACCCAGGTTCAGTCGGAGAACGCGACACAGAATATCAGAAAGCAGTGAGAGCACTCAACGCAAGTCAAACCACAAGTCAACAAGCCGTTCGAGCGACATGTCTTCCGGCAGGCAAAACAAGAAGCAGAGAAGACCGCGGACCAAAACATCACTCGCTTATGTCACCTCGCGGAGAACATGTACGTTCGGGGACGCAAAAGACGAGCAAATCAATGACCAATTTATCGATAAATGTTGGTCGCATAATTTGAGGAAGAAATTACCCGAGTCAGGGGGGCACTGGCCCTTAAACGAACTCAGGTGATAGCAAGAACAATGGAAGCTGCTGAAAACCAGGCTAAATCAATAGAAAACGACTTTAAGAATGGAACAGGAATGGTGTGGGGAAATTGAAGAATTCTCAGGCAAAACTGCATGTTGATGAGAAAGTCACACCTGTCGCCCAAAAGCCACGTCCCATTCCCTTTGGGCTGATAGAAAAGGTAGAACATAAAATCCAGGAACTTATTGATTGTGATATTATTGAAGAAGTAACTGGGCCCACACCCTGGGTAAGCCCTGTTGTCATCGTACCAAAACCCTAGGGGAATATCAGACTGTGTGTTGACATGAGAAGGCCAACGAAGATATACTGAGAGAACGGCATCCTAATCCCCACTGTTGACGAAATTCTGTAATGGTAGTAAAACCTTCAGCAAACTAGACTTGAAATGGGGTTTTCACAGGATGGAGCTGAGTGAAAAGACTAGAGACATAACTACATTTGAGACGCACAAAGGCCTTTTCAGATACAAAGACTCGGTTTTGGGGTAAATTCAGCACCCGAGCTGTATCAGCACATAATACAACAAGTTGTGGCAGGGTGTGAAGGGACACAATATTCACGATGATATAATTTTGCATGGCCGTAGCATGCAAAAGCACGATGCCGAACTGCGTAAAAAGCTGGACCACTCGAGAGAAGAGGGGCTAGCCCTTAATAGAGAAAAATGTGTTTTCAGGATGCCAGAGCTGACCTTTATGGGCTACTTACTGTCTAGTAAGGGAACTGGTCTCACAGAGTTCAGAGTAGAGGCAGTGATGAATGCTGGAGAGCCACAAGATGCAGGAGAGGTTCGAAGTTTCTTGGGACTAGTGAACTTTAGTGCTCGCCTTATCCCAAATTTAGCGACCACAACTGAACCGTTTCGTAGGCTCACTAAAAAAGGGGAAGAGTTCGTATGGGGCCAAGAACAGCAAGATACATTTGACACGCTTAAGAGAGATTTGAGCCGAGCAGACACCCTTACCTATTTTGATCAGAATGCAGAGGAAACCAAGCTGATCACTGATGCAAGCCCAGTTGGGTTAGGGGCAGTGCTCACACGAGTTGAGAATGGCTGTGAACGAGTGATCGCATATGCTAGCCGAAGTCTTACAAAAGTTGAGAGGCGCTATTCACAGACTGAGAAGGAAGCGTTGGGGTTAGTCTGGAAGTGTAAGAGATTTCATATGTATTTGTGCGGCGTTGACTTCACTCTTTTGACGGACTGTAAATCTCTCAAAGTTATTTACTGCCAATTTCAGAAATTCAGCATGCATAGAACGTTGGGTGCTTAGGCTGCAACCCTATAACTTTGTCGTTAAGCACATTCCTGGAACGGAGAATATTGCAGATTCCTTGTCCAGACTAAATGGAGTCGAAGGAGTTTGCAAAAATGATGATGCAGAAGAGTACATCCTTCATGTGGCAGAGAATGCAGCACCGATAGCCATGTCCAAGCTTGTCTTAAGGGGGACTAGACTGTTAATACCAAGTACGTTACGTTAAGGTGTGTTAGATCTGGGACACGAGGGACATCAAAGAGAAGTCAAGACGAAACAGAACCATCGCCAGGAATTGACAAGCAAGTGGAAGAGAAACGTAGGACCTGTCGTAGTTGTCAGCTAGTGGGACATCCAACCCCACCTGAACCACTGAAACATTCGCCATTCCCGGATCAGCCATCGAAAGCCCTGGCGGTCGATCTAATGGGACCGCTTCCCTCAGGAAGTTATGTACTAATATTTGTTGACTACTATAGCAGATACTTTGAAGTGGATATTTTGAGGTCAGTAACTTCTAGTAAGATTATTGAGAGCCTAGAGAACTCGTGGACTACCTGAATCAATGAAAACGGAAAACGGACCACAATTTGTATCTGAAGAATTTGAGGATTTCACATTTTGCGCTTGAAAACAATACCAATGCAACCTAAATACAAAAGTGTGAACGTACAACTATAATTTAATGAGAAACAATACGGTTTGAAGTTGTCATTTGCTAATTGGGGGGGTGAGGGAGAGGACCTTGTGGTAAAATTTGTCAATTGCAATAATTTTGAACTTTCTGCAGATATTTAACCTTATACAGACTGGGGGGGGTTAAAG
>JANSTQ010061224.1:0-15105 GCA_026167885.1 Bergia puertoricense | reverse complement strand
TGTGGAATTAGTCTTTTATATATAGCAGAATTTCTTGTTTGTAACGATAATTGTGAGCGCATGCGTCAGTTCACTTAAGCACCTCAGTGGAAAAGTTTAAACCGTAGGGTATTAATAGCCCAGTTTCGTGTACCCAGTTGCCGCTGATTACAATGACAACAGATTCATTTGTACTGTGTTAGCCTCAACTTGGTGTTGAATCTACATAAATACCGGCGAGATCCGAATCTTCAACAGTACACAGAGTCGTGAATAGCTCATATCCACATTGGAATTTATGAATATTTAACATCAAGTCGAGGCTAACGCTGCAAAACGAGTCTTTAGTCATTGTAATCAGCGGCAACTGGGGATACGAAACTGGTCTATTCAACCATTGCGATGACTTGCAAAGGAGTGTACTTTGAAAGAGTTAGGAAGCAAATAAACCTGTGAGAAGAATTGCTTGTAATTGCTTCTTTTTGTAGCAACTGTTCAATATTAAAACAGTACAAGTAAAATAATTCTTAGTTGTCGTTTGTCCTTTTTGAATAGAAGTCTTTCCGGATAATTTCTGACGATGTCATTGCTACACTTTAATTCCTTACAATAAAAAATGATAAACTTGAATTGTTAGGCTTCAAACGAAATGCAACCGCTGCTCGACAGAGAAAGTGTATTCTACGTCTTTTTGACAATGCGAATCTGTTCTTGTTCCAGGACTCTAAGGCCTGTTTCAAACGTTGCGCCACTGCCGTGTTGAACGAAATTCAGGAATGAAATTCGACGTTAACACGGCAGTAGTACGACCTTTGAAATCATTTTGTACGGCAAGTCCAATTTAGATTTGACACGACAAGTGAGTTCGACAAGGTCTGTCATGCTACACGACAGTAGCACGGTGTGGTTTCAAACGTCGTTTCACTGCCGGGTCGAACTCAATTCATAAATTATGAAAACTGTATGTATTTATTTTTCTGCCTTTTTCTGACAGCTTTGCTTTTTCCGCCATTTTGTATTTGGTGCGCAAGTTTTAAATTCGACTTTTGAAACCATTGCCGTACCACTTTTATTTAGTTCGGCAAGGCAGTGGCGAATTAATGAGACGAAATGTGGCCGAGCAACTTCATTGTGGCCTTGAGACTTGGAATGAACACAAGATTTGCATTGTTAAAATGGTCGGCGTTAGAACACACTGAAAATTTAAGTTTGATATGTTGAATGATATCAGAAAAATGAATGTTCAAAAAATTAAAAACATATTTCCTATGAGGTTACTTTTGCTATCATCCCATTCATTCTCGGAGGTGTCGATAGTCTGCTACGCAGGCTACTACAGGCCACAGGTCTTTACGTTTTCTATAACTACTACAGAATGATTAAAGTTTTAGCCCGGTTTTGATAATTTCCCAATAAACTGATTAGAACAACATCGATTAAAATATGCTATCCTACGTTTTGTTTGTTGATTCATGAGAAAAAGGGAAAACGGCCCGGTCTCATTTTAAAAAATACTTTATTCTTTATTAAGTTTCAAATAGCAAAGCTAATCCTGAAGCTGCTCAGTTGTTGGTGGTTTTTGCTGGGGGAGATCTAGAAAACCGGAGTTCTCGAAACCCCCGAAGTCGGACAGGGACCGCAAACCCAGCTCGGCCGGGAATCAAACGAGAGGCGAGTGTTTTGCCACTCCGCCACCCCAACGTCCCACTTACAATTCTTTTAAAATACCAATCGCATTCAAACGTGCCTCTTGTGAAAATATACTGAATTAAGATACGTCTTTTATTTTATGGGAGTTTTGTGGAGTAGTTCCTTTAGGTATGTTGGCAAAGAACCGAACTTCCTTTATGTATACAGAGCTCTGAGGATGTCTCAAAAACAATTATGAATAAAGCCTGATAAAATTCAGACTGATGCAAACACACCAGAGTGTTTCCCTTGCTTCGAGAGTGCTCTAAAACTTGCGGAATGTTTGTGTCGCAGTCTATGGACACAAACAACTATTTTGTAAGCTTTTATAAGATAGGAATGGAAATGAGGGTCTTCAGCCTCTGAAACTAGTAACCACTTCTTTCAGTTGACATTCATTAGCCAATCAGAACGCGCGTTAAGTTATATTCCATTGCCTTATTTTGCTTGTTGAGCAATGCATAAAGAAAAAAAAAAGAATACCTAGTCAGTACATATAATTATATTTACAAATAAACAGACTTGCGCTTTTTTGAATCTACATTTATTGTAATCTTACTAACTTGATATTAGATGTTACAATATATCTGCTATTCTTGTGATGTTGGGTTTGCGATCACCTGCACATGATTTTTTTTTAAAAAATTAAACATAGACAAATTCGAAAACATATTATGCTTGTGGGAAAGCTAAAAGGGTTTTGGTTTAGTCAAGTCTTGTTAATCTTTAATGTTTGTTCTTGGCTGTTGTAGTTAAATGTTTGAGTATATTCGCAATTATTAGTCCGAAAAAGCTAATTTTTTGCTAATGTGCGGTTGTATAAACATCAATGCGCTATTAATACTTCGCGCGTGTTCAGCAAAACCAAGTTCTTTTTGTAGCAAGCAAACTTGACTTTGTCATTTATAAAACAACATTGCCGAGCCGATTCCTTCACAACTATTTTTAGCTTAATACTATTCACTGCACTAGCTGTAAACTTCTGTTGGGATTCTGGATTTTCTCTAGAAATTGTTTGGATTCATAGCAAAATATCCTCTCATGGGCAATAAACCGTCTGTATTTTAGTTCTTTCTCGATTTTGACTTTATTTTGTTGATGAAGAAAATACTCACAAAAGATCCCGATTTTATGTTTATATAATAAATTTGTATCTTTGAAAATTACATTTTGTGTATGTACTTTCGAGACAAACTATCCCCTTCAGTTGATTTTATTTCTATGGCTGTATTCTTTTAAATATCGGTTTTGTTTTGTTGATGGAAATGTCAGTTTTCTTTTTGTTATATCTTTTGGTTTTTCAGTTAGAATGCCCCATAACAGGTATAGCAACCGAAAATTGTATTTAAGAATTATTTCCACTGGCCAACGGATGCATTTAAAAGCAAAAAGGTGTTGTTTGTTTTAAATTTTGACGGATTAAAAACATCGCACGTGCTTGTAGGGACGCTTCTATGTTCGTTTTGATAGAATTCCTACATCCATCTGGTTTTCATATTGTTCTTTCGTATTTCTGCAATTTTCTCTGATAAGCTAACTTAATTGACTTAATAGGCCTCTAATTTGGCTAAGATGAAACAATGATTGATAAACCAATCAAAAACATCCCCTTAAATTAACTAGTTTGCTTACCATTCTGCTTAAATGAAGAACTGAAATGTGGAAAGCTAAACAATGCATTAAAACACATAGTTAAGCGCTGAACAAAACAAATTGAAAAAATGGAAATGAATACTTAATGACCGGTTTCATTAGCTGACTAGCTTTCTATCGGTAAAAAGGTTTTTATTTTATTGGAAAAATGTTTCATTGTTATTTCTCGTCTTATGCTACTGATAAGGTTGCTTTAAGCATAACTTTTAAAATTACAGGTGAACTCACTCGTTAAAAATATTTCAAACGTTTTTTCACTTTGTGCTGCATTAGGTAGTTGAATTATTTACACTCGCTAGGAGGTAACCACAAAGTTAAGCTAGCCAGGACTTTTAATAAAATGTTAGCTGTTCAACGCAATATTTGACTTTTATTCCCACTAATTATACGAGACATTTCACTTTAAGAAACTAGAAACGACGAAATTTTCATCTAATGGATTTCAAGGCGAGTTGACAACTCAGTTTTGAGTATGTTCTGCTTTACGATGTATATTTTTGTCACCAGTGTAAATTTTTTTTCATATCTTTAACTTTTGCGCCCTGCCGCTAATGTTTACCAAAAACCTTTCGAGCATTTTAGTAATTGTTTCTATTCCGAGCTTAAATCCTGTGTTCCTTAATTAAATTATCATATCGCTTTTAAATTGTCGCACTTTCTAAAGCAAACTTATGTGGAGTTTGGGTTTGTGGAAAGCGTTTTCGTTTAAAAATATCGTACAAAACTTACTTGTCGCCTTTGTCTAGTTGAACACAAAATCTGAAATATTTGAACAAAACAATTAAGCTGTTTAGTCTTTGAAACTCAGAAAGCAAAACCGAGCTGAAGACGAGTTGCGGCTCTATTCTCATTTGTACTGTATAGTTCGACATGTTTTGTATTTGGTCAAGCTGCTGATAAGAAATAGATATAATTAAATAAACTTTTCTCTTAGCTTTCAAGAAAACTGATTTGCTGAAATACTAACTACAGCGCCAAGAACTTTTTCAACCCTTTATATTCAAAGCAATTTTGGGATGGGTATCTGAAACGTAACAGCTTTTATCTTTGTTATTTTGAAGCACATTCCACAAGTTTCGCTGTACTTGTTAGCATTGAATTAAGCGTGTTTTCTTGGGTGTGATCGCTAACGCGTTCGGTTGTTTGAATTATACACAGACGAAGTGCAAGATAGAACTTCGATATCAGTATAAATCCGGGTAAATGTCAGCGGGCAGAAACAAACAAATGAAATAAAAGCATACAAGTTCCAATTTTGGTAAAAGTAATATTAACAACATACAATCGTATTCAATACGGTTCGTTTATTGTTGTTAAGAACGAGAAATAGCGGCGCCAACATTAGTAATATTCTAAAGTAGTTCAGTTTTTAAAACTAGTTGTTGTGGCGGCGTCAATGAAACATCAACAAACATCTCCAGATTCAGCGCTGTGTACAGTTTCGCGTTTCACAGATATTTAAGTTTGTTCTTCTAAATAAGTAACAACAGCATTATCGCTACTGGAATCTTTTGTAATGGAAGCAACGTTAATTGAAAACATAACTTCACACAAAACTTTCACTTTCGCAGACTCAAATCTAATGCTCTTCGTTGATGTGTTATGTTAGTTCGACGTTCTTTGCTTTTCGATTTTTTTACATGTGTTCACAAAGAGAATAGCTAAGTAAATGTACATTATTCTCTAAATTCTATCACAGTCCCGTTAAAATATCCAAATTGAAATTTACAATATACTGCGTTTTGGAGCATAATTATTGAATTTGTTAAGAAACAAACTCGGAAAGCATTGCATGCTTCTCCTCAAATCTTCATTTTTTGTTATTTTTGTATGATATGAACTTGTTCATTCTCGTATTTATCAGAACGCCCTCCATTTCCGCTTAATTGTTCATACTAGCAGACATTCTGAGCAAGTTGGACAAACGCATGTTTCATTCTTCAGATTTCTATGTAGTGGACATCGATCACAAAACTTTCAACCAAGAAATGTCATTGCGTTTTCTTTCATGGCACCTTTTTTAGCTTCTCCTGTAACTTTGAAAGAGTTTCCTGCCAGCTTTCTGACTTTGTGCTCGATGCCTGGCCTGTCGCAGTTGAGTAAGGCATAAAAGCAGAGCCGAATGCTCCGTCAGACAACCTTTTAGGCTCGGAGTTAGAAGCTTTGTACGGAGACACTTGCTGCTCGGCAAAAGGCGTATATGTCAGCAAGCTAGAGTTTGTGTAATGCTGCAGCATTCTGTCATACGGGGACGCACCGGCCAAAATAGACTGGTAAGACTTCTGCGTGGAGTCTGACAGGCATAACGAAGACGAGGGAATATCGTACGATGACATAATCGCCTCCATCGCTAGGTTCTTTCTGTCTGGTGCTGGTATGTAAGGGTGTGAGAACATTCGGTAATCACTCACTCTATACGGGAACACGTTGTTGTGGTGAACGGGAGCGAACATAGACAAGCTACGGAGATACGCCGCAGTGCCGCTGGCAAACTTAAGTGCACTACTCTTGCGAACTCGTCTTCGTGCGCGGCGTCTTCGAAAGTCTCCATTTGCAAAATCTTCCATGTTTGCTGGATGAATCGCCCAGTAATTCCCTTTACCATTTTCACTCCGTCCGGCTTTGATGAAGCATTCGTTCAACGAAAGGTTATGACGGATGCTGTTTCGCCAGCTTTTGTCCTTGTTTCTATAATAAGGAAAGTTATCCGAGATGTAGTCGTAGATATCTCCCAGTATCATCTTCTTGCTGGTAGAGCTCAAGATGGCCATGGCTATGAGTGCGATGTAGGAGTGGGTGGGTTTCATATCTGAATCCTGGCAGCTCGACTCTCTCGTCAGTTCTTGCAAATTAGTGTCTGTCTTCTTTGAAGATTTCTCCTGCGAGTGTAATTCTGGAGAAGGTTCATTTTCTTCCCCTTCAGATGTCACGTCCTCCTCAGATTCAGTAATGTTGCTGTTCCCCTTGTGTTTCCAGTTGAGAAGAGCATCGGTTTCTTTCTTTTTGTTCCAAGCTTCGGAAGTTTTATATCCATCACTGTAGCTCTCATTTGTTAAGGTGTCAGAGTATACTTTATCTTTTGCTGTTTCACACTTATTGTTGCTGTCCATGGCGATCTCTGTAGAGCACTTTGTCATGAATATTTCAAAATTTGTCAAGAAATTAGCAATAGAGATGAGATCTTCACACTGTTGATCGTTGTTCGTTCTTCGCCGTGTACGACCTCCTGCGTTCAGCCGAACCAAGCAGATTAGAATTTATAGTTTGGTTTCTCAAACAACTGATTTCACAAACAATGGCTGCAGATTTGTTTCAGGCCCATGGCATATATTTATAATCACCTGTCTGTGTTACAAGAGTGCTATATCAATCGATATTGACCGGACTGTCAGTGGTCCCACAGTAAAAAACAATACCAATCAGAAACAAGTCAAACACCATCTCACACGCAGACCAAACAATCATTACAACCGGACCAAAAATCTTCTGAACTGAGCACAACGTTCCTCGGCTCAAGTTGTGACACCCAAATGGAAACTCTGGAAAATATATTACCTTTTTCTCTTGATTTTTCTTGACTTAGTTTTGTTCTTGTTTGTTGGTGTGTTGCATTCTTCTGTAGACAGTGCAATTAAGATAATTAGGTAGTCCCACCCCCGGATATAATAATTATAATAAATAGTAAAATAATTTAGCTCAAGCTTGACAGACCACTAAACTTGACCTCTAATATGACTTCCAAAACGGGCGCAGAATTTGATTGGCTCGCAGAACATTCATTGCTGCATGAAAAGCTGAAGGTTTTGAAAATTGATAAAGCAATTCTCAAAACAAACTCACATCAAACAGCCTCTTCGAAAAGCTTCAGTTTTTCCCTGAAATGTAAATATTGTGCGTAATATATTTATTCTGTTTGTGAAAATACTACACTGAACCTCGCTTCATAGACTTGTGCGTGATATGCTGTTGAATATTAAAAACATTTTAATTATAATTTGCGGGTATACGCTTATTCATGAGGGCGTAAAACGATAGTTAAAAAAAATAATCTTTTTCAGAAAATATAAAAAGTTTCAGTCTCTAAACTAAACTGTTTTTAAAACGACCAGTTGCTTCATTGACGGTTTAACACAATCCTCATGACTTTACATCGAAGATTTCGAAAGCAAAACGAAATTTATGTACAATTTAATCTTTTAAGTAAGACACCAGGTTGATGTTTCCAATAGCACTTGCTCACCAAATGACATTGATTTTTATTTCAGCCGCAAAACAGACTGATATCATGGTAACATTGCACCATTCAGTATTCAGCTGTTTGACAAAATTGCTAGATCATTGAGGCAATTCTAAAATTTAAGCTATTGAAATGTTTTCGGTTTTGTAGTTTGTTTTCAATCCTCGTCTGACAGCCACTAAAACGGTTTCACCTGTGTACTTAGTGGGAATAATACCTTCTTGTTTTCAAGCACAAAGGTGCGCCATTTATTCACAACAAATCAAGCAACGGTTATAAATATTTTAATTGATAAAAATTCCTTCGAGTTCCCATTTCCGATTTCTATGCAATTTGGTGCATTGTCTTGGGATATAAAGCTTGCAAAATGAATGAGTTAGTTGGCAAACGAGTAATCTTATCTCTATATCAACCAACGGATTCTTGTACATCTCTGAATTATGTTTGCGGTATGCGACACGCGCCTCGTACCTAATTCAATCTTTACAAAAAAATAACACCCTAAACACCGGTACAATTCCTCAAAGTTAACCAGATAAGCTATATTTAAATTTAACTATCTAAAGACAAGAGAGGTTTAAAACAAAGAGGTTCGAATTTCTGTACAATAATTCATATTTTATGTAATATTTCATTGTAACTATCTTGTTAAAAAAGCAAAATCCACGGCTCACCCATATATGTTATAGCGCGACTTCAAAGGTTAATGCAACGGCGTTAAATTTGATCGTAAACCAAAGAAACACAAACGCTCGCTTGGCAAATGTAACGATTAATGTATCATAAGAACTGATAAAGCTTTGTCTTCTTCAAAACTATGCACACAAAATACGGATGAGATGACAGAAACAGAAATGTATTATCAACGATGACAATTTAAAGATACTTTAATTGAATTATTGATTACTAGAGACGACGAATACTGTTGACTATAAATATATGCCAACACATAAGTACTTCATAATGTTGCCAATAAGTAGTTTTCAAGAATTTTAACAGCTCCATGTTTCAAGTGAGTTTCGTATACATACTGTACCAGTTGCTGATACTTAGAAATATATTTTGAGATGAATACACTTGTCGCTCGACTTACCTATGATAGATTGGATCAATTAGTGTAATAATAGTCAATTTTCATTGTTTTCTAAATTGTTGGAGCTTTGTCTGCACACAATAGAGACAAAAACCTCACGCGGAGACAGGTGATTGTAACACCTAAACATTTGTGCAATTGTACATGCATGGGCGTCAAAGCTTTAATGAAACGTCAATTTACATTTCAGAAAGACTAAATTCCTTTCTTTACTGTACTGTTTGATTGATCTCGTCCATCTTGGCACGCAATGTTTTTCAGCGATACTTTTACCGACACTGCTGCTGGTTTTCAAAATCTTAGAGAAACTTTTGAACATCTTTTAGGTTTTCATAGTTACCTTTCGACTTTTGGAGATTTTAGCAATTTAGGTGATCGATATTCGTGCCATATGAATACAACTCATGAAACTGATTGGTAAAACGACCGCAAAGACTCAGCGTTGTTTTCATGTGGTAGTTCAAAGTTCGTGAAGTCTGCTTCTTAATTCCTCAGCTTGACTAAAAACAAATTAGCACCAACCAGCTTAATTTCTCCATATTTCATGTCTGAAACAGAGTTCATCTCTTCCAATTCATAAAATTAACATGAGAGAGGCAGTTGACACAATAGTAATTGTACTTGAAAACGGTTACTGAACAAAAAGCTCGCGTATTAAGTATATTACTATCACCGTTCTGACTAAAATACAAAGTTTATTAGTGCCAAGAAGCATTAGAACGAACTTTGTCACTGCGGTTCTACGTCGTCGTTGTTTGACAATAGTTTATTAAATTTCGTATATACAAAAGCGACCACGCAGTCGCACACCGAGAACTGCCGATAAGCATGATATATATAAAACATGATACAGAATATAGATGGAGATGAAACCAATCCGCGGCTGTACATTTGACAACAATACGTTGTGAACTTACTCAGCGAATTGGTGCACATGGAAGACTACTATATTGGGAAACTTATCCATACACGAACAACATTGTGTTTGCAAGATTTGAAGTTTTAGATCAATTCCGTGCGTTTTTATGAGTGTTTTCAGGTTTTTCGTGCGCTAGGAGTTATGGGTAAATGTGGTCCTAACCAGTGGCCAGTCAGAAGAAAAAACTAGTTTCTGAGTTTAGAAAAATATATATATATATGTTTGAGGCAACTTGGAGTGCGTTCCACTGACCATATTCCGGAATAAAAATACGTTCGGGAAAACTTAAAAATATTCTCTAGGAGAATTGAACAATGAAACACAAAAATATCTGAATTAAGAATTAGAATGAGATTAAGACATAAAGTTTAATTGTTTTGTATACTTTGAAAAATGCATACTGCTTGATTGAGGGAATCAAAGTTTTTGTTCCACGAGTTCGAACGCCTCGTTGAAAGTAAAGTGAACTCTGTATTTAGTGAATAGACCCCCTCCACGCTTTTTGCAGCCCGATGCTGAAAGAGTGTCCGAAATGTGAACATTTACCCGAGACAGAGTCAAGGGTAAATGTGAAACTTTGAGGACACTATTTCAGACGAGGGCCTGTAATGCTCGATACAAAAATAGCGCAGAGGGGGTTTATTTATTTTATGATTCAACAATAATTTTATTTTCTCATTTCGAACGGCAAAGCGCGCGCGATGAACGTAATGAAGTAAAGGCAAAGTATGTTGGCCCTGCTGTATCGAAAAACATTGGCACTAGCGTGCATCACGTGATCAATTCTGACCGATGGGTTCGCGCGCTTTTACTATGAAAATTAGTGTTGAATTATAAATGGATTTAATGTGTTAGACTGTCTAATTTTAGCTTATTTGAAGTCAACTCAATCTACATTGCCACCAACCCATGCGTACTTGTGTTTGTGTTTGTGTCTGTGAATGTGTATGTGTGTGTTTGAGTTTGTGTGTATGATGATGACTGAGAAACTAGTTTTGAAAAAACTGTTTTTCTGCGTATGATGATGACTTTATTTTAAAAGGGTAACACTGACTATTACAAGGATAATTTAAAATGGCCCTTAAATAAAATACAACGATATTTAAAAGGTATTACAAACTATGCTAATCATAAACTTATTCAAAAGTAGCCTCTTCCAGGCGCTCGGAGAAAGATTGGGGCGAACGAGGGAGGGAAAAAGGACAGGGGGCCTGGAAGAGGCTACCGTCTATGTTTATCTTTGCAATTTTTACTGGTTTCTAGACAACTCGCGAAAAAAAATCTGCAAAAGAAATTTCCGCAAAATTAAACACCATAATTTTCCATTTTTAATGCTGAACCTTTAATTTTGAATTTTATAAACACAAAGTAAGTCTAAGCTACCACTGATTGTTATTATCGTGGAAACTCACGCGACTACCTCGAAAGAGCGGTATCTGTCCTAACAGAATTTCAACGGTGCCCGAGGGGATAAAATGAGAGACGAAGACTTACCGTTCCTGCTTTAAAAAACCTATAAAATTTGGCCATTTTCTCTTATTTCCTGTGTCGTAATTTTCCATCAAATCGCAAAAAAATAATTCCCGTCAGAAAATTTAGGCTATCCCAAATTGCAAAAATTTGTTCCCGCCAGACACAAAGATTTGCCCAATCGCAAAAAAGAATTTCCGCAAAATTTATGTCCCACTCACCCGTCCGCCATATTGGAGCGTCAAAAGGAAAACCGCTTACCAGTTGAACTGGCAGTTCAGCTTGATACACGCAACTAGTTCAAGGCTCCCTCCTGATGACGATTTGGAAACGAAAAAAGTTGTTTGGGTTGTTTTCATTCGGATCCTTGGCAATTATGGGTAGATTTAACGTCGCTATGCTAAGATATTTGTCAAAAGAGGATTTCAGAGTCCTTACAGCGGTGTGTAACCTCAAAATAGTGTTGAATTTACATTTAAATGGCTTCGATTTCCAGAACACTACACACTTTATTCGAAACAAACGAGTCGATTAGTTTCGAATAAAGTGTTGTTAACTTAAAAATATCTTAACTACTTTATAATCTGCAACTACGAGACAGTTCTGTGGAGCACAAACAGCTATACAGCCAGAAATTATTTGATATAAGCGGTCCTGTGTCGAGCAATCCAAGCATATTTCAAAATAACGTTATTACGCCGATTTTAGACTGGCACGTGTTGCCTGAGAGCACGTGACGTTATGGTTTTCTATGTGTAAAATCAATCATTATAAATGAGTAAAGAAGTATTCTAAGTCATTATATCATTATATAACAATTAAAGTAAACAGTTATCAGTTTTTATCAATATTATTTTTATTCCATCAGTTACAAGCACTGGGATGTACTGTGTGTAAAGTTGAAATCTTATAGGGCCTACAGTAGCCATTACATAAATTGCAAAAATTTAATATGGTATGATTTGTGACAAAATACTATATTATTAAATTAGTATTAATTTTGTAGGTGGAAATGGGAATGAAAAACCATGAGGTGGTACCAACTTCTCTTGTAGCATCCATTGCAAGTTTAAAGCATGGTGGATGTCACAAAATACTAAGAGAGTTAACGAAACACAAGTTGATCTGTTATGAGAAGTCAGGACGGGGTGAGTAAACTTGTCAGTATAAGTAGGCTGTTGTCTCCCTGTGACTGAGGAAGGGGGCACTGAAGATATATCAGAAGATACTGAGAGAGTTACTGAAACACAGGTTTATCTGTTATGAGAACTGAGGACAGGGTGAGTAAACATGTCGGTATAACAGGCTGTTGTCTCCTTGTAAGCAGAAGGGGACACTAGTTATAGATATACCAGAAGATACTGAGAGAGTTACATGTATATGTGCCAAAGCACAAATTGAACTGTTATGAGAAGTCAGGATGGGGTGAATAAACTTGTCACTATCAAGGCTGTTATCTTCCTGTGAGGGGGTGGGAGGGGGAGATGGTAGATATCACAAAATACTGAGAGATCTAGAGTTAATGAAGCACAAGTTGAACTGTTATGAGAAGTCAGGATGGGGTGAATAAACTTGTCACTATCAAGGCTGTTATCTTCCTGTGAGGGGGTGGGAGGGGGAGATGGTAGATATCACAAAATACTGAGAGATCTAGAGTTAATGAAGCTAAAGTTGAACTGTTATGAGAAGTCAGGACAGAGTGAATAAACTTGTCACTATCAAGGCTGTTATCTTCCTGTGAAGGGGTGGGTGGGGAAATCTAGAGTTAATGGAGCATAAGTTGAAATGTTATGAGGGGGCATGATGGGTGACACAAGATAGCAAGAGAGAAAAAGATTGGATGAATGTCAAGTTGATGTGATAAGCCAAACAAAAGTAAACTGATGGACCCTAATTTTTCAAAGGTATGTGCCCATCGGTCCAGTAAAATTCAAACTTTACTGGCCCAGCATGAAAGTGCACTGGCCAAATGTGAAAAATTTAACTATGGCAAAAGTTGATTTTAAAAACATGATGGTGGTCTGCACAGACTCATCTTTGTTGATTTCATGGATATCATATGTTGATGCTGTTTGGATTACATTTGACCCTGATGTTGAATGAGTTTAAAATTATATATCATTCATCAAAAAATTGACCAAATATTTTCTCATTGATGGGATTCACAAAGTGACTTTTTAAAAGAGGTGTTGGCCCCATCAGGCTACCACTTTTCAAAAGTTACTGGCCTATACTGGCCCAAAGGGGTAAAAAGTGTCTTGGGGCTATCAGGTCAGCAGTATTGTTGAGCCCTGCCCCTCTTGAGAGAGAAGAGAGGCATCACGGTGGGTGCCAATTCATACATGTAGTTGCACAATGAAGGGCAAGTTGTTCTGTTATGATTCTGTAAATTTTTTAGTTTGCAATAAAAAAAAGATAATAAATTATAAAAAACTATGAATAAATATAAAAGTTCATTAAATACATGTAAATCTCTCATTGATTTCCAGTGGAGGGGTACCGACTAACATATCTTGGATATGACTACCTTGCACTCAAGGCCTTGGCAGCACGAGATGTCATTTATTCTGTTGGTAACCAGATTGGGGTTGGAAAAGAATCGGGTTTGTTA
This sequence comes from Bergia puertoricense, assembly GCA_026167885.1. Lineage (NCBI taxonomy): Eukaryota > Metazoa > Cnidaria > Anthozoa > Zoantharia > Parazoanthidae > Bergia > Bergia puertoricense. Next base: position 1,454 of record JANSTQ010061224.1, on the reverse strand, counting down.
TATGAAGATCAATTTCAACCATTTTTGTTTTTAATAATAAACTGTGCTTGATTGGTATCATTGGACAGGTGAATTTTGATGTTAATGAATAAACTGTAGTGAATAAAATGTTTTTGTTTTTAAAATACCACCTAAAATGTATAAATTTATGTATGCACAAATTTACTCTCCACATGGCAGATATCTATATTGTTGCCGACGAGCAAGACAAACAGTATGCGCTCAAGCTGCACAGGTATTTTATTTTGTAACTCTTGTTAAATTTATTGTATTGGCTCACCTGATCAGCTATATCTGCAGCTGTACCGGATATCTTTGTAAAATAATAATATTTTAATGTAGATATAAAATGATGCAATGTGTCTCTCTATGTAATTTGTAATATATTATTTTAAACCTTTCACTCCCAAGAGTAATACAGCCATGTAAGTGATGAGCTTCAAACTTCTCAATACTTGTCTCCATGAATTTCCTATGAATAGGTTGGAAGAATTTTGCATTTTGTTTTGGAAGTTTGGGAGTGGATACAATGTACAGTGTACAGTGTATGTCTCACAACCAGTCAATTTATTATCTACTAAATATGCCTTGTACTTAAAGGAGAAGTTCAGTTGATGAACCTGATAGGAATGAAAGAATTTAACACCCTAGACTTTGCTGCAAGCCTAGGCCAACTCTAGTGATAACTAATAACTTTACTACAACTTGCAAGGCACTACATCAAAACTCCAATTCTTATTTCCCTTGAGTTGTTCATTATAATAACTTGCAAGGTATCTTTTCATCTTCAGTTATTCATAAATTTCACTTGTGACATTAGCTCATTTCAGCTTGCCTCACACAAATACACAATCATGTAACTTGTAAAACCCCACTAAGAGTTAGAGAAGAAAAACACTGTTTGTACGGAAATGGAAATGGATTGATCAGTTTTCTTACAGGAGAATGCATAATTATATGCATCTTACAGTACTGAGACATTCTTGGGTAACTGGAAAGAGACTTGAAAACACATACATATGAAGGGTTTTGTTTGAACAACAGTTTGAAAGCAATTTGTTACAAGAGTGGCAAGTTTCTGCAAATATGCATATACAAAGAAAATTTTAAAATGAAATGGTGGTATAACAGAATTAACCTACTTGTAAATTTGTACTTATCTGACTACAGACTTGGAAGAACATCATTCCGTAAGCTGAAGCAAAAGCGAGATTATTTAAAGCACAGAAAGAATGCCTCCTGGCTTTACTTGTCAAGACTAGCAGCAGTGAAGGAGTATGCTTACTTAAAGGTAAGTTCAGATTGTTAAAGTAGGCATGCTTATCACAATATTCCAAATACTGACCTAGAGAATTTCTTTAGATATTTAATTAATCAGGAAAGACAACCAGCTAAATATAGATGTGTACCCTGGGGTGTATAGCATTGGTGGTGGTGGTTGGGGGATGGAGGGC
>JANSTQ010061113.1:0-15106 GCA_026167885.1 Bergia puertoricense | reverse complement strand
TCGCGAGAAATCGGTCTTGTACGGCAAGTTATAAGACCGATTTTCAGCCAATCAGCGCGCAGCATTTGGTTATTGGCCCCTAAAACTCAGAGTTATTATGTAATAATATAAGAGATATACTTGCACGCCTCTATACGTACGTTTGCACTTTCTATTTCCCTCTCTGCCTTATGTCGTAAACCTTCCAGCTCACGTTCCTTTTGTGCAACAATCTTCTCATTTTCCACCTTGGAAGAGAACAATTAAACAGTGAAAGTAGTCACCATTTTAGTGTTTTTATTTTTTAAACTGAAACGTTTAACGCAAAACTGACGCTGTTACAGCCGATCTCGTTTCCAGGCTCTTGCATTAAAACAATCCAATTCTTACCGAAATATAGACTTTTCAAGGTGCCATTTTTCTTCCGTTTTTTGTTTTTGCAATAAACTTGAGTTGTTTCAGATTTTTTAAAATGACATAGTATAACAACGTAAATACCGGCGTATAAGAATCTATAATAGATTAAAAACCTGTAGATTTGGCATTTCGCTCATATAAGAATCTGTTCAGTTTCAAAAATAAAACAAGTTCTGATCTTGAAAAATTAGTTAAAATTCTTATGAAGCAGGTTGCTTTGACAATCAATATTTGTCCCATGACTTCCCTCCGGAGCTTAGCAATGAGATGATAGGTGGCCTTAAACGTTGATTAAAGGACCTGTAGTTTTGCGTTGGGTTTAAAATAATTAAACAAACCAGAACAGGGTCTTCAACAAGAAGAGTCTTAGTATACAAGTTAATTATACAGGAGTATGGGGTCACATACGTTTGTAAGGAAACAATATCATGAACTTTTCCCCTTAAAAAATTTAAGAATCTACTTAAGAACCTAAACAGTGTGATTTTTCTAGCAGACGCTATTTATATCGGAACCTTCTCAGGCTGACGTTGGGAAAAGACGGTTTTTCTCAATTGGGTTTTCACTGCATCTAATAAATAAATTATAGTGCATCCGTTCTACCACAATAAAGTCAGTCATTTTTATTAAGCAGTTCGTAATATGGTTTTCCTTTTTTAACAGATGAAAACAGTTGAAATTTGATTTAAACTGATATCGATAATATTGGAGAAAATCGGATCTGACAAAATTGTAGCTTCTTTCAATATTATCTATGAATTTTGATTGTTAGCTGTAACTATGACAACACACCTGTTAACAACCATCTTAAAAGGAAGTTTACTTTTTTTAGTAAACAAAAAACATATTTTGATCAACACTGCTGTACCTCAGTTCGAAATGCTTTTATATTATTCCGCTTATAAACTCCCGGAAAAAGTCCCCCCCCCCCCCCGTTTATAAGCCCATCCAAAATCCCTTACGAAGTTATATAAGCCCAGGGCTTACAAGTGGCAGTTTACGGTATCAAAAAAAAAACGTATCAATACCTTGTACTTTTCCAGCGTAGCACACAATTCGTTCATTTGTAACTCAAAACTCGTTTGGGCACATTCCTTGTCTGCTACGGCTTTATTGGTTTCTTCTTGCAGCTTGGTAGTCTAAAATGAGTTAATCGACAAATGTGATTGCATTTAATAACCAAGAACGTTTACTAACAACCTTCTTTCCAGATTACTTTCTCTCTTCTACCCCTCTACTGTTCTATTCCAGAAAAATCGACATAAAACTTTTTTTAAAATCAAAGCTGAAAATAGTATTGTCGCGGTATTTCATCTGTTTTTAGAAGTTCGATAATTTCGCTGAGCATAGCCAAGTACAAAGGGAAGATATTATAAATTTTTCTTTAAAACTCTGGTCATAAGCTTCCCCGGCCCAATTAAAATTCCACCAATTAAAGCAGAAAGTGTAGAACTTCAAGGTACAGTAATTCCCTTGAAACTCCCAAGTTCGCTTGCTCCGTAACAGTTTAGTACATTCAGAGCTATTTTAGCAGTTTTCACAAAAAACCGATGGCCAGTAAGAAAAATGTATATAATGTTTCAATAGTTATAACAATTACCTGTTCTTCCCAGCTTTTATTTTCTTTTGTTTTGTTTTCAACTTCTTTACGTAGAGTTTCAACCTGTTAAAAGAATCACTTTCATTTAGTGTGAAATATCTTTTTTATATACTATCGTGTTGAGTTGCACATTGTCTGAACACTGCATGTTTCTTTCAGATGTCAAAATAATATATATTACTTCAGGTAAGTTTTTGTCTCTTCAATTCAGAAGAAAATGCCTTGTTGTAAGTAATGAAATTGTACCAAAACAAAACATTTCGTATGACGTTATTTCAGTTAACTCCTTCCGACGTGATGCGACTAATTTCTTGGGCTATCCTATTTCTTTCGTCTCCTTTTGGTTTTTGCGGAACCACATAACGTGATATGTTTAGTACTAGCAATGCTTGTTTCTTGCAATAGGTAAACGGATACAATTCACCATACCGAAAAAGATGGCACAACGCAATGCATTGTGGTAAAAGGGACAAAACTTGCAAGGGATGTAAACGAACATGGTGGCCGATCATGGTCCATCGCGATTTTCGGAAAATAATAGAACCTCAGTGGCTTGTGCTTACAGCTTTCCTGGCAGTAGTAGGCAACACAACACTTGTAGTTAGACATATTTTGCCTACTGCTGCAAATCTGTCTCAAGACAAGGCTGTGTGTGTTTACAATCTTGACATATTTTGTCCATTCTACCACAATTCATGAAATATTTTGACATTTGGTAAAGCATACCTGGTTACTTTTTTCTTTACCCCTTTCAATTTCCCTTTCCAGTGTTTCTTTCATAGCCTCCACCTGAGAATGTATCAACAAAGCAATTATATTTGACACTGAACATCATCTTACGTTTCTAAGAAGCAAAAGTAAATAAGAACAAGAAAACTTACTTCTTCGGTTAGTCTTTCAACTTCTTCTCGAGAACAATCAAGTTCTTTTGTCAGTGATTGAATCTACGATATAAAATACCAAGTATTTAAAATCTATATTATTACAAATCAATCTTCACTCGAATTCGTTAAACAACGATATAGCTGTAGTGTGATACACATTTATGGAGAACAATTAATAGATTCATATGTGCCTTTGCACAGCAGCGTGAGCATTTGTACACAGATGAATTAAGTGACCTTTTGCAAAACATTCATTGCTTCTTTGAGGTGCTCAAATGAATTAGTACTATTATTATATAATGATCATTATTTAGTTAATGGTACCTGTAGTATATAATGTGATAAATACTTGCCTTACTTTCCGACTTGCCTGTAGTTTTCGTTTGCGAACCAAGTCTTGTTTTCAAAGTCTTGTTCTTTGAGAGAAGAGGGTAAAAATCAAATTACACTGGTCATTGTTACATAATATAATAACAATAATAATACTTATAACAAATACAACTTAATCGTATTTTTTCTGTATAGCAGTATATGATAAGAGTTCGTACCTCCAGTTTAATTTCTTTGATCTGCTTTGTTTTGTTTGCTAATTGAGTTTGAAGATTCTTCAGCTGAAGAAAAAAGGTCAAATCAGGAGTTTAGTTATACGGCACGTGTTGAAGAGAGAGGATCACGTAGATTTCTTGGAATTTTTCGCAAACCCTTTTTTATCGCTTTTTATGAATTTAAAAAAAAACATAGTTAGTCCTGACGGTGATAGTAAACAAAATATAAAATGTTTCAAAGCCACTTGTAAGTCGCGCGCAATCTTATTTCTCTGTCACACACTTCAATATATACCTGTATACAGACGCCTCCGCTATTCCCAACATTGTGATTCGCTCATGAAAATACATAACAACCAAAAACCGTGTGAAAAGGTAAGAAATTTCTGTCACCGCACCATTTCTTAGCCGTAAACCTCCACGAATACGAGGATAAAATCTGTAATCCAACTCCAAATTGAGTTGAAACCGCCTAAGTACCAGACTGTAATAATTCCTCTATAATTTAATGTAAAATTGTTGAAATAAAATATAGTTCAATTTTTTTTATCAGTAAGCCACGGTAAATTTATGGAAAACAACCAGAATATTAGCTATTGTTTTCCCTGAGTAACAGTCAACTTGGCCGAACCTCGTTAACAACGTATTCATAGAAAACTCTAGTTCTTGTTCTAATTGTTACATATAAGTAACAAAGAATTCAAAATATCAGTACAACAATGACGATACCATGCATGCCAGTGAGGGATTTATTCTACTAAGCAAGAACAATTTCTTCGTTTAGTAATACGTTTGGTAAGTTCTGCGACTATTAAACAGAAGGTTACTTTTTCGATTCCCGTTTGGTGCTATTGGTTTGTTAAAACTGCGTTTATGTAATTCTCGTACCTTGCTCTCCAAATCTGTTGCTTGCTTTGACTTAGAGTTCAATTCGTTCTGCAGAGACTTTACCTAATGGGCGAATATTAAAAAAGAGCAAACATATGTAATTTGATTTCCTGATTTCATCAACAATTTGTGTTGGTGTTGGCTAATTTTTAAGGACAATATGGGCGCGCATACTGTGTTTTGCTGTGTTTCGAGACACATGCTGCCAAACAATGACAGAGTTTGACCCTCCCCTGATAACAAGCGACAAAGAAAGCTCTTCTGTTCGCCTCTAGTTGTCCCCATTTTCTTTCTTGATGTTTGTTTTTATCTGATTCTTATTTATTCCGGTACTAAATGGTTTTGAAAAACTAATATACTTGAGGGGTCCCGGAACAGACGTGAAAAGGAGCTAACTCAGAAGTATGGGTGACTAATAGGTGTTACATTAAATTGGTATAAGGTTAGAAGCGTACAAAAGTAGAGATTCAAGCTCAATGTGTGTACTAGCAAGGTCGAAGCCGATCGCGTGAGCAAATCACGACCAGCCAGAAAGTAGGATGTTCAGCGAGACTAATTTACCACTACATCTATACATTTTAAAACCATTTGTAAAATATCTAAGATGAATTCCAGATGTAAAAGCCCTAAAGATCTAACCGACTAGAAGACGACTTACGGATTCCTGTTCTTTTTCAATAATCGTTTTTGTTTTCGTGTTCTTGGCGGCAAATTCTCTCTTCATTTGGCTACACTCATCCCTAATCCAAAACAAAAGTGTTAAGCATACACGTGGTTGCCATATTAAAAAAGAAAAATCGATTATAATCACTAGTATGTTATATGTTGCTTGCACAACTTTAATGTTAAGGGGGAAGAAGCAAGTGAAAAGGAAATTAAGAATCATATCCAAACCCTAACCCGACCGCATGTTTGTTACGTACTGCAGAGTTTCGTGTGCTGTAACAAGCTGCTGTATTTTTTCTTGACAGGTGTTTCCTGACAGTTTTGCTTCCTGAAGAGAATAATATTTGAACCGTTATACAAGTAAGCATTAAAACAGTAAAAAATCTAAATTTATAAGAAACAGCTAAACTAAACTGAGATAAACCAACCTGTAGTTCCTTTTCAAGTTTCGAAACTTTGATATTTCTTGCTTCTAGATCTTTGCTTTGAATATCATATAGATCCTAAAAATAAATTTACATATGAGTGTATGATGATATTCCTAAGTGAATATAAAATTAATTGATCTTACGCAGGCCCCATGCCCACATTTGACGTGAAGCTTCAGTGTGCGCTATGTGGAATATCGATTTTCGCGGAAAATTACATTTCACAAAGAGTTCAAAGTATAGCCGGTTTCTGAATCAGCAATTTTAGAATTCGGATGGAAAAGAATAATTCAGCATTCAATTAAAGAGTTAGAATTCGGATAACAAAATAAAAACATTGAAAAGAAAACTTGGAAAGTATATTTTTTTTGTTAAAAACCACTTGGCCACATAGGTACACTGATCCAAATATTTAAAACGTAAAATCAGGCATTCCTGAAAATAAGTGCTTGAGTTTACAATTATAAACGCAAGCCTTATAACATTGGGTTTTTAAGTTAAAAAATCCTTATTCTGAAATACAGTCCATGCATTCTTTTGTTTTGATTTTGACTTTTGTGTATTATATTTATAGTATTTTTAAAAACTTTGTATCACAAAACATACTGTGAGAGTTCATTGCTTTGGCCAACTATCTACATGTTATATATATTTCAAGGTTCAAAAAGCTCATCCCTCCGAAAACAAGCTCAAAAAGTTATTTCAGAAAGTATAAGTCCTGAATATTCTTTTTGGGAATTAACGGATATAATCATCATTTAAAAAATATTGAGAGGGAACTTGAAGAGAATTTTAAAGCGTGACCGCATAAAACTAAAGTCATACGTACAAGTTCTTATTAATTGTTCATATCAAAGCCTCATTGAACGATGGCAAGTTTAAAATGCATAGGAATCGTAAAATTTGATGAAAATTAACGAGAATTTGCGGTCAGTTAACGAGAGTTTGAATTTTATCAACTCTCATTCATGTTCATTTCCGATCTGTTTTACACTATTCACGATTCGTGTAATACGTAGCCTCCAAAGCAGCGCCTCATCTCCTTCGCGCAGTGTGGGGCTCTCGGCTGCGCGAAGGAGACGAGGCGACTGCTTTGGAGGCTATGTAATACGCGGTCCGTACCTTTAACTTTAAGAGTTTGCTATCAAGTTCAGATTTCTGTTTCCTGTTAAAAAGAAGACATAAGTTTCATTACAATTTTTAGTTTAAACCTAGTATGTTTTAACTCGGTTTTAAAGGTTAAATTGTCAACTATAAACAACTTAGCAGCACGTACGTTTTTCATTAAAGTCAGTGGCATAGAGAAGTATGTGAGAAACACATACTTTAAAAAATACAACAAATAAAAGATTCAAAATAAATTTTATTTTATTAATATTGGAAAACTTTTGTTCATATAACAGATTTTGCTGCTGCCGTGCGTAGGGGCGTGTTTGTGGAAAAAACAAAACAAAGTTGAAGTCTGTAGAAACTTTATAGTTTGCTATTCACGTTACACAAGACATTTTAAAGCTAGAAAAATGTACCTCTCATTTTCAAGTTGAGTATTCAGTTCCTTCACATATTTCGTTGCGTCTTTCTCTTTGGTTGTTGCTTCCGATACCTGCTTTCTTAACTTTTCTATTTCATCCTGTAACGTTAATATGTTTGAATCAATACCGCTCTTCAGTGGTCTTAGCCCTTCAAGCAAACCATTTTTGTACTAAATGTTCGGAAAAAAACCTACAACCTTATAGTGGACATTCCTCTATAGCATTGGAATACTGAAGCTAAAGAGACTAGAGTTGTAGAGTTACCTTTTTATCTCGAAATGACGAGGTCATAAGGCCTTGTTGCTCTTTCAGCCTTTCTTTTTCTGATAACTCCTTTCTCAGTTCGTCAGTAAGGGATACAACTGTTTGCTGCAAGAGACAATGAAGAGACGAGTTAGGTTCGTAATGGAAACCATAAAATATATCAGATAAATTAATGTTATCTGATTTACTGACCTGCAAATCTTTTTCCTTATTCTCCAACACGCGTACTACTTTTTCTTTTTCTGATATTTCTTTCATACCCTTGGCTAGATCTTCTTTTAGTTTTTGGCATTCAAGAACAAGCTTATCCTTCAAAGAAAAAATTGTTAAAAATACTAAGTCATATGTTAAACGTATATTTATACTAGCTACATCTTAGGGTTATAGGGTTAGGGTTAGGGTTAGTTTTCAATTTTAAGATTTTAAAGCCATTATTTTATAGTTATACGTGTTTGTTTAATAGCATAAAGCCCCCAAATAACGAAATTGTTAATGACTGAAAAATGAAATAAGTTATAGTTATATTGAACTGACCCACCTTTTCGTCTTCCAGTTTTGCTGCCAAAGATTCAGTAGCATCCTTTTGCGCTGTCATTGTTACTAATAATAATAGAAAAATACAAAAATATATAAAGGGTCGTTTGACAATCTCTGCATAGAGGTTACGGTAACCGTTGGAAAAATTAAGAAAAGGAAGTCTTCCGCCAGGTTAAAAATGCTAATAATAAAGGTAAAATTGTTGATTTCGTAATGTAAAAGTGGCCAAACATTTTTATATATAGATCTTTTTATCCTTTATCATTAATAAGTAAGGTAAAAATAACAAGAAGATATATTCAGCTTTTGCATCGCATTGGAAGCATTGCATTGCATTATGTTATACCAACCAAGATCTTGCTGAGTTTCTGTTATTGTTTTTCTTGCTTCATCAATGTCATGGCTGGACTTATTCAACCTGAAACAAATGCCGTGATGGTAACATTGATTAACGTACAATTAAAATATATCGTATTTATTCTAATAAACCTTTATTGATTTCCCAGTTTTGAGGGTGAGGACCTTTCATTTGAGTTAAGCACTTCCACAAAGACTTCCAGTTGGAATATAACTTACAAATTACACTCACTTTAATAAACGTCATTAGGATATTTGCAGTGGTTTGTCAGGAGCAGGTTAACTAAAAGCAAAGACTGTATCAAAACTACCGAAATTTTGGCCATAAAATACTTAAACTGGCGTTTCTCTCGATATTTTTTTAAAGTAGGAGGGAGGTGGGGGCGTTTATGAAAAAGGCGCACCCATTAGAAATTTGGCAGTTATACTTCTATACTTCTAACTTTTGATCCAGGCTACATCATCAGAGGCAACAATCCTAATGAAAATAGTTCATACTTTCCCTTTGCATCCTCTACTTCATCCTCTAAGCTCGATAAATTCTGATGAAGAACTGTACTAATCTGCTGGTGTTTTGTGTTAAGTTCTTCTATATAGGTTTTCTGTTTCGCGTAGTTTTCCTCTGCTTCTTTGAGAAGAGATTTGACTTGGAACAGTTCCATGTTGATCTTCTTCGTTTCCTCCTAAACAATGTAACAGAGAAAAACTTCAGAATGAAAAGACGTCTAGCCTCTGCCTAATTGACAAAACATACTTTCGCTGCATAATCTTTATACATTGATCAGTATCACTCGTAGTTGGAGATAAAACGCGCAAGACACAGACTTTTGTTGTCCCACCCACCCCCTCCCCCTTTTTTACCAGCTATAATGAACAAAATAACCGCTAACGTCATAAATTTTAACCTTGCCGAGAGAGAGCATTTCTTCCGTATTTTCCAGCTGCACGTTTTTCGATGTGATGATGCTTTCTGACTTTTCAATATTATCGGTCAGTTGCTCTGTGAAAGAAAACAAAAAGGCTTAAACGCAAGAATTAATCTAAATTCAGCGTGTACACATTTAGACCAAACCAATGAACAATGACTTTTGCGCGCTGTGAGTGGCTACTCAAACTCGAGTTTTCCAGTTAACCACCTCCAAATAACATCGCACTTCGCGGTTGTTTCGGATGCTAAATTTATTGCAATGAACAAGGCAGCTTACGACTGCAAACAGAAAGAAAACCAGAAAATCTGTTTTCAACGTTAGTTGATTTTTTGTTTTCAGTTTCCTGAGAGACAAAAGTAGTTTGTTTACTGGTATACCATCGTGCGCGAGAGAGTATGTACACGTACCTCGAGTGTGAAGACAATTCACTGTTTTGGTATATACTAAAACAATTGTTTCCCTTTATACTTTGTATTAGTTAACCAATTGCAACACACTTCAATAAATAAACAAACAAACATGCAGAAGAAGGGCCAGTCTTTAATATTTGTTTTAAAAACATTACGGCTATCTCATTTGAAAAATGTACATTAAACACATACATTCATGTATGACCAACTGAAGTGTACCTATCTCATCTTCCAGAGCTCGGCATCTTTCCTCTTTCTTTTCAAGTTCTGTCTTCATAGACGATATAGTCACTCCCTTTTCCTCGTTTTCACTTTTGAGGTTGTGAATCTTAATTATAATTTTTACGAAATGAAAGATATCAACAGTGTCAAAGCTTGTGTTTATAAAAACAAGCATCGGTGTCATAAGATATCAACTTATATAATTAACAATATATAAAATGTATATAAAAGGCCTTTTTGAGTGTGAGTGCTATTACATTTTATATTCAAGTTGCTCGTTGAAAGGTCAAATTAACTGACATTTGCTTTTACTTACTTAATAATCTACACACTGATCAGTACTCCATTGTTAAAGTATTAAATTTCCTATAATTCAGCCAGGTTTATCATTCTTGTCATTATGTTTTAAAAGAGCAACCATTTTTGAGTTAGGCTTAGCTAAGGTTGCGTCACACTAATACATCATCATCATCTTGCGGCCTCAACCGAAACAGATTTTACAACATCGCGCCAGACACCACAATCGGCCATGGCTGCAGGAAGATCCTGTACGTGAATTCCTGTGTCTCCTGAAATAACCCCCGGGTAGGTCAGCCGGTTTGTTTGAATGATTAGGGGCAGATGGCTTCCATAATACTAAAGATGAAATAATTTCTCTAATGTCACACTAATGCTTGAACTGCTCCAGAAGCTTGCTTGCTTGCTACTGAGCTTTTGTTTGCATAACACTTCCTTGTACATAAATATGCAAAAAAAATACTCTTTAGTAAGCTCCAGGTGCGGTTTTTAGCACTCGTGTGAACCAAACGGTTCTCAGTATTAATCGATGTGGAGCACGTAACCTAGTTACTCATACAAAAGATATTGAGATCCATGAATGACCTTATGAAATGGCAAAGTTTGTTTAAAAGGAGAACATGAATCAAAGAATAACGAACGAACGAGTTAATGGATGAATGCAAGTATGAATAGATGAGTGAACAAACAAACAAATTAATTAATTAAAGAAATGAATGAACGAAAGAACGGACGGACGGACGGACGGACGGATGGATGGATGGATGGATGAGGGAACGAACAAACGAACGAACAAACGAACGAACGAACGACCGAACGAACGAATGAATGAATGAATGAATGAATGAATGAATGAATGAATGAATGAATGAATGAATGAATGAATGAATGAATGATCGGACAGATAGAAGGATAGATGGGTGAATCCATGATGCCAGAGTATTATAGGAAAACGTTGCGTGGTACCTGGCCTTCCACAACTTTGAGTTTCTCCCTGCTTTCCACAAGAAAGTCTGCGTGTTTTGTTTTCTGTTCTTCCACTGGAAGAGGAGATTAAACGTGTTTTTTTAATTATATTTCTAAAAGTCTTTATTGTTCCATAGCTTAGTTTCGTTGCAACAATTGGTAGATACTAGATAAGGCTACTTACACCTTTTCTTCATGTCAGTGTGCTTCTCGGAATGTTGGATTTCTAATTCTTGAAACTTTACGACCAGTTCCTACAATATGGAAAAGTGATATAGTTGGAATAAAGAAATATCAGGTAAGAAATTTGCATTAAGTTATCATATAGGGACATTGTATAAAGGCTATCAGAGTTTCATAATTTTAGAAAGCAAATTTTAAAATGCTTAAAAATTTAAACGTGCTTGGAGTGACCAGAAAAAGCTTGCATAAATCGTACGACATTTTTTTGGGAATGTTAAAAAGTCTTAGCCGGTAGTTGCTATATATCAAAATCCATGACATCAATAATATTTGAGGAAAAGAACCTGGAAATTTGGGAAATGTCCCCGAATGCTGGATTCTAGGACTTGGACACGTGAAACCGGCTCTAGAGAAATAAATTTCGAATAGAACTGCACGGGTTATATAATAATCATTTCATTATTAAGCTTCTAAGACACTCGCAATTTGTTATATCCATAAAAAAAAGTATCAAATCGGTTAATGAAGGTTCAGACTTTTTGAGTCATTAAAGTACGTGACCAAAACCGAACTACTTGTGAAAAATATAAACTTAATGTTACAAGATCGAGACATTCATATATCATTTCGGCCCCGTTACCTACTGTAAAACATTGAAAATAGCTAGCAGACGGAGCAAGTATGTGTTTTCTATGTTACCTGGTACTGCTCCACTCGTTGTTTATCAAGAAAACTGAGCTCGTCCCGGTCTGCTTCTCCTGAGGAAAGAAAATATGCCAAGAGAAAGAGAGGAACAAAGAAAGCGAGTGGAACAGAGCACAGCAAAACATACTAAAGCAAAGACAATGTTAGAAAAGTCAAAACAAGAATACACAGGAAAAGGAAAGAACCAGGGCTGGACTTAACTGCTAGCAAACACGCAAAATGCGAGCTTGTTTTCCAAATTTGCGAGTCAAAGACCCAGTCGCTTCCAAATTTGCACCAAACGTTTTTGTACTGTGTAAGTCATGGAACTCCATGGCATATAATTCTATGATCATTTTCGTCAACAGACCAACCGGGAGGTTTATCTGCGTGTTAGTTTGTTAGTTTTCTCCTGACGATTTATGGTTCGTTTGAAGAAATGTACTGGTTGTAAAAGAACTCTTCAGACGGATTGGTTAACACTGTAAAAAGCGTAACCATTGCTTGTTATTTGCTTACATTTGTTCAAGATTGTTAGTCCTTAATTAAAATCAGACTTGCAACCGTCATTAAATTAATTGTACTTTAACAGAGTGCGACAAAAGGTCAAATCAGAGACTGGAATGTTTTAAGAATAAAAAAATGACTGACAAACTGTAGCCTGTTGTATCATTTTCTACTTTTGCCAGCCACTGTCCTTGACCATTTTGTTAGTGAAAACCCAACCAACTTCCAAAGAGTTTCTAGTAGTTAAAAATTGTAGGTGGAGCCCCGAGAACAGGACAAGACAAGATAAGACAAAGTTATGCGACGCAAGGCAAAGCAAGGCAAGGTAAGGTAAAATAAGGTAAAGTAAGGTAAGGTAAGATAAAGTAAGGCAGGGTAAGGCAAGGCAAGGCAAGGCAAGGTAAGGTAAGGTAAGATAAGGTAAGGTAAGGTAAGGTAAGATAAGGTAAGGTAAGGTAAGGTAAGGTAAGGTAAGTTAAGGTAAGGTAAGGTAAGGTAAGATAAGGTAAGGTAAGGTAAGGCAAGGCAAGGTAAGGCAAGGTAAGGCAAGGTTAGGCAAGGTAAGGTAAGGTAAGGCAAGGCAAGGCAAGGTAAGGCAAGGCAAGGCAAGGCAAAGTAAGGTAAGGTAAGATAAGGTAAGGTAAGGTAAGGTAATGTAAGGTAAGGTAAGGTAAGGTAAAGTAAGGTAAGGTAAGGTAAGGTAATGTAAGGTAAGGTAAGGTAAGGTAAAGTAAGGTAAGGTAAGGTAAGGCAAAGTAAGGTAAGGTAAGGTAAGGTAAGGTAAGGCAAGGTGAGGTAAGGTAAGGTAATGTAAGGTAAGGTAAGGTAAGGTAAGGTAATGTAAGGTAAGGTAAGGTAAGGTAAGGCAAAGTAAGGTAAGGTAAGGTAAGGTAAGGTAAGGTAAGGTAAGGTAATGTAAGGTAAGGTAAGGTAATGTAAGGTAAAGTAAGGTAAGGTAAGGTAAGGTAAGGTAAGGTAAGGCAAGGTAAGGTAAGGTAAGGCAAGGCAAGGCAAAGTAAGGCAAGGTAAGGCAAGCTTTCAACCAAACCCAAAGGCGAAAAACATACCACATCAACTTTTGTTGATCAACGAAACATTTTCAGCTTACTCGCCTACGATGAAAAACCTTTAGGCATGCAAGGAAAGGCAAGACAAGTCAAGGCAAAGACTGAATCTTCGTTTACAGTATACTGGATAGCTTTCGTGCCGACACAAAAATCGTTGCGTTAAAATTAAATGTCTCATGTACGGTGTTCGAGGAGTATCAATACAAAAAATACCGTTTTTGATTTGTAAAATCTCATTTTTGATTTCTGAGTTGGCGCGTTTGATTTCTCAAAGAACGTTTTGATTTTTTAATGGCGTTTTTGATTTCTGAAAAACGGTATTTTTTGTATTGATACTCCTCGAACACCGTACTCATGCTTAAAACGGCACAAAATACGTGTACGCCGGAAAAATCGTTCCAAGTGTAAACACAAGTCCTCTCCGCTATGGCTTTTACAACGGCACAAACGCTTTTCGGTATAGTGTAAACAAGGCCTAACTGAGACCGAGACTGAGACTGATAAGACAAAACAAGATTAGACAACTACACAAGGGGGGGGGGGGGCGTAAGGGTTTGTGGTGATGCGGTTTGGGGCTATTTTGCATGCAGTTTTGCGGAAATTTTCTTTTAAATCTGCGGTATTGCGGTTTTACAAGACTGCGCGGTTTTCGGTTTTCATACATTTTCTGTGCGGCTTTTCACGTTTTATGGTGCGCTTATGCGGTTTTCAACCCCCCACCCCCCCTTACGCCTTCTCCACAAAACATAATATTAAATAAAACGAGATAAAATTGACAAGACAAGATCCTGCAAGGCAAAACATTGCAATCTAAGGAAATTCAAGAGAAGACAAGATAATAGGAGATGAAGGATGAGAAGAGGAGGAATGAAAAGCGGAGAAAAGGTAAGAGAAGGAAACCTGAAGAATCTTGTTAATTGATCATATGCATGAATACCTTTTTCAACTCTATCCACCACTATCGCAACATGATCCTTCAAGGCATTGCACAGGTCACGAGTAGCCAGAACCCTACAACAAAAGTTTTCTTTCAAATTGCATTACATTACCGCATAAACTCCAAACCATAGCCATAGGTGTTTAAAAATATATTGAAAAAGAAAGCGAACTTACTTGTGACTAACCTCTTCCCTGCTGTCAATTTCTTCTTGCAGTTTTGAACTCAGACTCTCGTTCTGCAACTAAATATTTAGACAAGGGGTTTATATTGATCACGAAGATGCCTAACATCGAACTGTGAACGGAGTTTTATACGCCAACAAAAACAGTTTATTTCTGCTTGTTCAGTCCATCAGAGCTGTACTATCATACCGTTAATTAATATATAGAGATTGATAATTATAATTTAGCAATGACAATAGTAATGGTATTCATATGGTAACTGATCAGAGTAATTAGCAGTAATTACTTGTAATAATATTGGTAAAACAGTGCATGGTAACGATGATAATAATATTAACACTGAGGTGAATAATTGTTTCAGTATAATACCACACAAGCTGAATAAACAGTGGAGCAAAAAACGAAACGAAATGAAAAAAGCCAACGGGGAAGCCATTTTGTTTATCTTTGGCTGCACGGAGGTGAATAGTACTTTTCTAATCATCTCCGAGTTAACCAATCAGAACGCGCGAAAGGCACTATTCACTTGTGTGATATATACTAACGCAAGAGAAGATAATCCTAAGAGAACGTATCTTCGTATTGCCGCGCGACCAATGATAATTATTTGAGATCTATTTTT